>VXAK01009995.1:41990-57443 GCA_013399435.1 Arenaria interpres
CCACCTGGGCACACTGCTGGCTCCTGTTCAGCCGACAGTCAACAAACACCCCCAGGTCCTTTTCTGCCAGGCAGCTCCAGCCACTCTGCCCCCAGCCTGTAGCGCTGCAGGGGGTTGGTGGGACCCAAGAGTAGAACCTGGCACTTGGCCTTGTTGAGCCTCCTCCCGTTGGTCTCAGCATATTTGATATGAGGAGATTGTTAAATTCTTGCTCGCAAAGGTATACTCAGCTTTCAAAGCCAACCATAAGGTAGGACTCTTGTCTGAGCAGTACATCTACATTTTCAGTCTTCACATCATTGGGTGGAAGGAGAAATAAGAAAGGCTATGGTTTGTTAGCTGCTGCAGAACAGGGACCTGCTATTGAGATTTCATGCCTTTTTGTGTTGTGTAGATTGAAGTGGTGGATAATGTGCCACTGCTTGTCTAAAGTCCTCGGAACAGCTGTAATGAGGAGAGTGGTTTTTGGTGCAGGTTGTATACCTGCCTTTGAAGTGCTTGCAACCATCTGTGAAGACAGGCTCTGTGGATGTTAGAGATCATTACTAAACCAGCTTCCCAAATGAAAGGCAGGGGCTGATTTAATGAGGCCGCCATCCAAACTGAATCCTCTAATCTTCATTTATCCTGCTTCAAATTTGTTACTTCTCCTTATGAAAAAGCCGTAGAAAAAAGTAAAAAGTTAAAGTGCAGCATGAGGAGAGCCACAGAAACCGGCTGTAGTCCAGGTAAGCTGGATATTCGCTTGCCTGTAGAGGACTGCGTGGGAGTGGAGGAAGGAAGGGGAAATCAAAGCCAGCCTAAAACCAAAGCTGCTGCTCTAAAGATGCCTCTTATTTTTCACATGCATATGATCAAGTCCCAAATGAACATTATAACCTATGCTCTGCCCATGTTACTAAAAGCCTGTTATTGGAGATGAATGCAGGCAAGCAGGCACCTTCTATCTAATAAGCAACCTTGTCCTCTTGCTTGTTTCTGGTTCCTCATAGTGCTGAGTATCGCTGTGCGTAATGGCTCTGCTGGCACACAAAATCCGGATCTCAGAGGATGAATGATTTCAAAAAAGAGGGAGATAGGTTTTTATGAGAAGCCCTCTGATTTCATAACAGTTTGTTCATGAATAGTTTGAAAACTGAAAGACTGCTCTATGGAAAGGCTCTGGCTTTACTCAGTGTTTGCGTGGGTATTGATGCACTCAGCAATGACTGCAAAGTGGAGACAATTTCATGTACCCTGGCCCATAGGGTCTTTTTCTATCTGGCCTTGCTGTAGCCAGAAGGCCTACTTGCTGATTTCCTGGTGGCTACACAAAAGGACAGTCTTGAGCAAAGAGCTCCCTGCCCAAGTGTCCATTGTAGCCTGTTCTGTTGTCTGTATTTTGGTTTTATTTAGATAATAATAAACTTCTTGTGATGACAGACTTGATTCAGGCATCCCTTGAGTGTCTCCTCCTCTTTTTGATCTCCCACAAAGTGAAGCATATTTTTTATTTGTAACTTCAGTCTTCAAAATTCTTTGGAGCAGCTCCTTTAGCAGTCCATTGCTGTTGGCCTGGAACCTGTTACCTGTAAATAGCAAGGGGGAAAAAGGGTGTATGGGCTCTTCTGAAAGACAGGCAAGAGAAATGAAGAGGCTGCTCTGCAGTTGCTTTTGGTTCAGCAGTGGAAGAGGTATGAATGTAGAAAAATACCTCCTCTATATGATGAGCACAAAGTTCTTGGACAGCCTCGGGCTCACCCTGCTGCTTTATGGATCAGCATACAGAGAATGCAGGAGGTGGAAAACTTTCTGTCTGTTGGAAGACCTGTGTTATTTGATGTGACCTGCTCCCCTGCTCACGGGTGAGAGACAATGGCAGCTTTGTGGTCTCTGCTGGGCATCAGCAAAATGTGTGCAAGACTGACTGTTTGCACCAAGAGCCCCGTATCGAAGGCTCTGTTAGAAATGCTCGGTGTAGCTCACAAATGCCTGATAGTCTAGTTTCTTAAAAAGTATAGGGCTCGTGAAGAGAGGTCAGGGAGCCTTAAGTATTTCCTATCTAAACTCACTAGACTCTTGGCCATCTTCTCTTTCAGAGATTCTGTGCTTCCTTTTCCTCAGCCCTTTGTTAGAAAAATGCCAGCAACGCGGTCTGCTTTGTATGTTGCTGGAGAAGCTTCACTTCTTAACTGTGCTACTATATTAAGCCCCGCTTTTGCATGCCACCAGAAGCTCCAACTTCACAGTTTTCTTGAGTGGGCATTTGATGGCATGTGTAAACATCATCAAAAGCTTTTTTTTTTTTCTCTTTTTGGGTATGAGGTTTTTTGGTTTGTTTTCTTCTCTTCATCCCCACTGCACTCCCCCAACCTGCTCTCTGTTTGCAGTTTGATGCCTTGGATGGAGCTGGATGGAGAGTATCTCTACCTGTCTCAAGCGGAGAACATCCAGGCCTACCCGCTCTGTCCAGACGGCACAGGTTTGCAGCGTCACCCTCAAGCTATCTTCTCTGGCCACCAGGAGGACGTATGTCGCTTTGTTCTGGTCAACTCCCACATCGTCAGTGGAGGGGGGTAAGTTGGGTGAATGAAGAAGCCCAAGGAGTGTGGCAGTGAAGTTGAGAAGGTTTTCTGTAACTCCAGCCTGGTGCAGAGGGGGGTCCATCTTGCTACACACTATCCTCACTCCTGGCTACGTTCAACTGCTGCTGCTTTCTCTTTTATGGTTTAGTTCTGTCCTGAAAAAGCTTCTACTACAGCTGTGGAGGAGCTGAGTCTCATGCTGTTGACTTTTTATAAAGTGTCCTTTTCTCTTTTGAGCTTGTGTAGATGTCCACAGGATTGTTTAATCAGGATTGACCGATGTGCAGTTCTCATTTCTTTCCCAGTTAAGAGCGTGGGTAGCTAGACTCTGTTCCCATATTCAGAACTGCTGGTTAACTGGGACTGCAGTGGTGTATAAAGCTTTCCAGAGATAAGTATATGTTTATTAGACCTACTGATGTAACTGTGGAGAGGGGGGAAAACTGCCAAGTGTTCCAGCACACACACTTCTCCAATTAATTTTGCATTTGACTGGCCTCTTTCAATTACAGCAAATGACAGAACTGTTATTTATAAAGTTTTAGCTATTAATATTCAGAGCACTTAAGCACACAATTGGGAGGTGCAAGCGTGGCTGTCTGCCCTGTCTGTCCGGAGACTGTCTCTGGTTAACTGTAGCCCAAAATTCAGGTAAAAATTGAGGCATGCATTTAAAATTCCACTAACTGTATTGGTTGAAAAAAGTCTAAATATCTTTGTAGTTAATTCAAAGCACAATACCCTGCAGTGCTGGTCTGCAATGAATGAAAAGCTGAGGTTTGGACGTGGGTGAGAATGACCTCTCACTTATTCCCTTACTCCAGCCATTCAGCCTCCAGCAAGGATTTTGGCAAGCTTAAAGCAATAGGAGGAGGAATGGCTGCTCTGCTGGTTTACGCAGCTTAACACAAAGTGGAAGGGGAAAGATAGCCAGGAAAATTGTCATGTGTGGCAGATCAGGCTTTGACTGGCCAGATGTGGGATTGCAAGAGAACAGGTGATGTGTGAGGAGTGGAGGGTTAATAACGCTGCATGAATTCCAGCTTCCATGAGAGAACAGTCTTGGTCTTTTTGTGGCATTCCTAAGCACTAATGGAAGGTGCGTGTCCAAGGGAGACGCAGCTGATGCGGACTTTCTGTCTGGGGATTTGTTTTTCAGAGATGGAAATATTGTCCTTCACAAGATCCATGGCTCCTACAGCGTGAAGTTCTCTGCACATGAACAGGAGGTGAACTGTGTGGACTTCCAAGGTGGCCTCATTGTCAGTGGCTCCAGGGACAGAACAGCGAAGGTGAGCAGTGAAGTTCCAGCAGCTGCAGGTGCTGCTGCAGAAGTAACCTCAGAGGTCCTGTATCATGGATGTTTGTGTCAGCAGAACAGCTGTGAACCCATGTCTTGTGTGTCTGCAGGAGGAGCCCTGGCTACCTTGGCAATAGGCATATGTCTCTGAAAAGATGCTTGCTGTGCCAAGCTTTTAAGAAAGAGATTTGGTAGTACTTTATGACATCAGCTGCTGGTTTAAACTAGGAAGTGCAGAAGGCCCCAGCGGATGTACAGTGAGAGAAGCAAAACATCTTGCAAACAAAACTAGCAAAACGTGCAGTGGAGATCCCTGGCAGTTAGTCTGAAATGTGCCATGTATCTCAAGCACAGCCTTGCTTTGTGGCGCACTGCGGCTTCGTGTGCTCCCTGTTCTATATTTGATCACTTTAAGGCATAGTATGATGCCTTTCCCAGATTTGTGGGGTTGTGGTTTATCTATTTGTGGGTTTTGGTGGTGTTTTTTTTAAAAACCAGTTATTGTAATTTTTTATGGTTCTTGGTTTGCAAACCAGGAGAGAAGTCAGACTATGAATACTGTTAGCTCCCATTTTTCTCTTCCAGTTGGCATCACTGAATCCTGTCAGATAATTTTTGGCTATTTCTTTTTGAGATAGGACTAAAACCAAAAATTGTCCTTCTGAATCTAGTTGGCAGTGCGGTGTTCCTACGTGGACCCGGAGAGTTGTTTTTCTGAGCTCTAACAATCTCTGTTTTAGTAGTTTAGGAAATTCTCTACGTAGGTGTTTCACCCTTGTCATGGCAGCATGATGTAGTACCTGTAGCATCTTCACAACCACTTGTTTCATTGTTGGAACTGGTTGCTGTATGATGAAGCTTTGGCTGTTGCTCAGCATAACTGACGGATACTCTTGGTCCCTGGTACATATCAGAGAGCATTAATGGCATTAAGAGGAAAAACTTCTGTTCCTGTTTTGCGAGAAGGGAAGCTGGGGCAAAGAAAGACTTAAATGTCTCTTTCAGGGTTTTATAGGAAGCGTGTGGTAACGGGTGACTGTCTGGCAGGCTGCTGAGCAGCATGACCATATCTGTTCTCTTTGATCCCTCTGGATGGGTAAAATTGCTCCCGAGTAGAGCAATGTTCAGATGCAAAGGGTACTGTTGGGGATGCTGCTTGCCTCCTGGGAGCAAGGCCTTGATGCTGCTTTGTTTCACGCTTAAGCATGGGCTTCTCCTCTCTGTTCTGTGGAGGCTCTTTGCTGGGAGAGTGCCTTCTTGCTGCTTCCCTGGCAGCCGCAGGACAGAGCTCCCTGACCTTGAGAACAAATTCCTGAAGGCCAGAGGGGAATTTAAGGCTGTTTTTCTTGGAGCTGGTGTGAGATCTTGCCCACCCAGTGCATAGGCTCTAGGGATGGTCACCGCTTATTTTTTTTTATCATCTCTTTTGTAGGCTGTCTTGTTTGCATGAATGAGACTCTTGGAAGGTGGAAGGGAATCCCTACCAGCCTTTTAAAGGGGCTCTAAGTGTCTAAGCTATTGAGGGCTCTGCTGAGTGTTGATTAGGACTAAGCCCTGAAGAGCTGCTAATGTACATTCCTGTGTGATAGGCACCAGATAGTGTGCTCTGAGCAATATTTTTAACCTGTAGGAGATAGGGATGCCTTAAAAGAGTTAAGCTTTTCTGCTGCTTTTGCTGACACTAGGTGCTAAATTCCCCGCTGACAAGAATAGCCTGCAATCCTGGGCATTATCAACAAACAAACAAATAGGGCACTCCCAGCTTTGAAGTCTTGAAGTGAAACATTGGGGGTGGGTTACAGAGAACTGAGGAGCTCCAGTCCTGTGGGCCAAAAATGAAGGCAAGGGGGAGAAAATGAAGGCCCACAAGCAAGAATCTGGGGGGCTTTATTAGGACCCATAAACAAAGGGTTGTGTGTGGTGAACTGGTGGTAAGCAAGGGGGGGCTGTTTGAGAATAGCCGGGGATACACTTAAGAAACTCGGTCGAAAGGAGGTGGGTTTATAAAAAAAAAAAAACCCCGAACTATTTTACAGGATAGTGAATTATTAATTTTATAGATAATATGAATGGAAGGTTTTCGGAGATGATTCAAACTCTTCCCACATTGTTCAAGAGAACAGCAGAGATTTGAACAAATCCCACTTCCTGTTCAATTAACTACAGAAGATGAGAAGTCTCTGCGTTGGGTGCTGCCCTAAAGAGCATTAAGGGTGATGAGGGTGCTCTCTCTGTTACCAGTGGGATGGAAGGTCATACTTGTA
The DNA here is from genome assembly GCA_013399435.1 of Arenaria interpres. NCBI lineage: Eukaryota > Metazoa > Chordata > Aves > Charadriiformes > Scolopacidae > Arenaria > Arenaria interpres. The sequence continues at coordinate 48,119 of VXAK01009995.1, forward strand.
AGCTGAATCTTTATGTAACTTTAAGTGCTTGTTTCTGCCAGTGATTGAAGGTTTTGCTCCTCAAAAATAAGGACTGGGATTTCAGGGAGAGGATCTCAGGGAAGGTGAGCATGGCGGTTTTGGCATCTCTTGCAGCACAACACTAGCAGTGTGCATCCTACCTGGGTGATGTGGCATAACATGCATCTCTCTCTTTAGGTTTGGTCCCTGTCCGCGGGCAGAGGTGGGCAGTGTCTACATACAGTGCAGACAGAGGATCGAGTGTGGTCCATTGCTATCAGCCCATTATTAAGGTAACCGAGATCTCTTTATTCCCCATTTCCAACAGAGAGAAGTAAAGAGGTTGGGTAGGTTGTGTGTCCACAAATCTCTCTGATGCACCAGCGTGGGACAGTTCAGGGACTTGATTTGGGTGGAGGCTGATCAGGTGCTTGTGCCTGAAGCAGGAGCTCAGAGAAGAGCTTGTGGTCTTTGTTCCCCATAACACGTGGAGTGATCCACTCATAAAGAGGCTGTGAAGATGGTCCTGCGTTCCTGTTACTGTCTCAAGTGGGACCTGTTCATTCTTACTTGCAGAGGAAACTCTCTGACTTGCTAATTGAAGCAATGAGTCGGATCTTCTGGAGGTGTTCTGTACTGAAAAGATGCCATCTTGTAGTCTCATTCTCTGGCAGGAGAGATGCCAAGGAAGAAGGCTCCTGCTTGGGAGCTGTGCGTAAGTGGTCAGAGCTCGGTTTTCTTTGAGCATGCTGACCTGGCAGAAATGGAAGTGAAGTTCAGGGATGAGGTTTTCTAGCCTGTATTGCCTGTAGCCCTGTGCTTCTAGTGCAGGCATGATGCTACAACTACAGCTTGGGAGGCGAGGGCAGTACCTACACCAGTGTCTTCCAGGGTGTTTTTCAACATGCTCTTTTCTTGAGGAAGTGAAAATCTGAGAAACTTAGTCTTGCTGGTAAAATTGTATACTGGCCAGCAACAATCTTTCTCTTTGGCTCACTGTTAAGTCTTCTGCATGCAAGAGAGATTCTTCCTCAAGGGAGGGGGGGGGAAGAAGAGCTGTTGTTACTGCCCATGTGATTTCTGCAACTAGTGCATTTAGGCTTGTGCAAAACCAGAATGCTTCACACAACTGCTGTCCTCATTAGATTTCCAAGCCTGTTTTGCAGGCAGCAGAGCTAATGGCATTATCAGGGAAATGACCCTCCAGGCACGCTATGATTTTGCTGTTCCCTCATCCCATTTCTATGAGTGTTTGAGACAGATAGTGTTTTTTGAAGAGGTGCTACGTGTGTTAATACTGCTGCAAGATGTCACGTAGAAGCACTTCGCTGTCTTCTGTGCTGCCAGAGCCCCTTTTCCAGCAGCCAGGCTCTGGCTCTAGCACCGTGGCTGGTTAGAGCCCAGTGGCATGCTGCTTCCTACTCCTAAGTGATGACCTACTGAGGTGGCCTCTTGTCAGGACAGTGTTCCTCTCCCTGGTGTGCACGCTTGTGCACACTCTCTGTCACAATATTTACCCACTGTCTCCCCACCCCCCCTTCCCTCCCTGCAGGGTGATAAATGGGAGGTGGTGGAACAGTTACCCCATGAACAAGTAGGCTTAAAGTGTGCACTCTTTTTTTTAATGAGACTGAACTGTAACAGCCTCCCCCACTAGCCCACCCCACTGCCCCCCCTTACCCCTCCATATTTTGGGGAGGGGGGGTGTGGAGAATTAGAGCCAATTAGCCACGTCATTAATTCTTCAATTTGACGGCTGATATAGCAGGGCCTGAAACACGCTGCTGACCTCGTATAATGGGAACTCTGCTCCTTAACATATTGACGATGGGAGAAGTTAATTAAAATTCCACAGAGAGAAGGTGTCGGCTAACCTATAAACCTGTCGCTTCTCAGAACAAATCGCAGCCATCCTAGAAGAGAGAGAGGATCAGAGCAGGAGGGCATGTGGTGGGGGAGGGCCAGGGCAAGGGGCAGAGGAGATGAATTTTTCACTAATAGGTTTTATTGCTTGCTGTCTAATGAGGGTGAGTATCAAAAAGATAATATCTAGTTGCTAGCAAGGTCTTCTTTGGGGAGCTCTGTGGTTTCTGTTTTATTTGCAAGAGCCCATATTTCATCCGTGTGCATTCCCTATGCACTTGTGTGTGAAACTTTTTGTCCCTTGCAGCCCCCATCCTTCTTGTCAGAGCTTGGATGCATTTGTTCCTCAGTGAGGCTGAACGTGGCCTATAACCTCCGCTTCCTCCTAAACATTTGATGTGCCCTCCCAGTTCTCCCTTCTCACCTGTGCTGGTGTAAACTGAGAGCTCCATAAGAACGGATGGTTCTGCTGATGCAGAACTGCTGTAGAATCAGGCCACCAGTACCTAAGTATTTTGGCCCATCGTTGCTGAGAACCCACCAGCTCGCTCTGCCACGGACACACAGAGCTCAGGAACAGCTCAAAGCAGTTGTGCGCGGTGGGGTAGCAGCAGGGAGGGCTTCTCTAGCTCTAGCCATTCGAAAGTGCTTTGAAAAGGCTGTAGTTTCCTGACCTGGAGGTTTGCCAGGACTAAGACTCTAGAGTAGTCAGGGTTGTATTCTTACTGAACCTCAGCTGTTAATGGGCAGGACTGAAACTTTTTTTTCTTGCTTTGCAGTGATATCTTCCTCGGTGTGAAGCTTCCTTAGAAAGCATCTCGCATGCCCCTGACCCACAGCTGAGTTTTCTGCTGTAGCCCTGCTCTGCTAGACTGCTCCTCTAATGAACAGTGCCTGTAGACCCAAACTGAGCTTCAGAGACTTGTGCTCTTAAAGTGCAGCTCCTCTGGCTTCAGGCATCTTTCTTGAGTGTTCTGCTTTGATTTATCTGCAGTTTCCCTGTGTCCCTACAGAGATCCTCCTGCAGATGTGCAGGATGAGGCAGGGACGAGGCCTCCTTGCTCTTCGTGGAGTGATGCCAGGCTGGATACTTGGAGGGTCTGCAGACAGAATGATGTCTGTAAGGGAGATGAAGCAGGATAGAAGGGTACCAAGAGTCCTGGATCTTCTCTTACTGTGCAGGGGAGAACTGTGCTTAGTCTTTTTGTGTAACCTTTTCAGCCATGGAATTGCCTTCCATGTGTGTTACTGGAGCTTCATTGCTTTGGGGATCTCTAGCAGTGCCCTGCAGGGTAGTGGGGATGGGGAGGGCATTGTGTCCTTTCTGGGTTTTTGGCAAGTCTTCTGCATAGCCCTGCTGGTTGTTGTGCTTGGAACAGCAGGTTCCACGTTGCCTGTCACATCAAAGGCTAGAGAAGAGTCTGAGAGTATCCTTAAAGCAGGATGCTTGAGGGTGCCTCGGTTTGCTCTGGCAATTGCTTTCATTGGACTCCCAAGCTGTCCTTCTCCATGGAGGAGTAAAATGCTGTACTTACAGAGAGGCTGTGTACCTTAACTGTGTTTCCTAGCTGCTTATAATCCCCTTCCCCCTGAGTTCATTTGCCTTTTGAACTCTGCGTCATGCAGATGTTAAAGTTTCATTTACTGGTGCTTACTGCAGTGACTTATGTGTGCTCAGGGACCAGGGCGAGCCTGAGTGCAGTGGACCAATTCAAATGTGCAAAGTGAGGCAAACCCAGGGGTTTCTAGTGGAATAGTGGCACCTTCATGCTTCGTGATTCCCTGAGGTGGCAGTAGCCAAGGAAGAGAAGTGACCACTGTATACCGTTTGATTTGAGGGATAGGTTTATGGAGAAAATGAGGTCCAGTTGCCTGGCATTTATGGCTGCAGAAACATAAGGCTTATGATAGATGTTGTACTAATGAAATGTGCCTTTATTTAGGGGAGAATTTGTTGCAGTTTTTTTTCCCCTAATGATAGAGAAGCTTGTGAACTGGAGGGGAAAGAAAAAAGTGGACCTTAATGTTAAATTAATTATTAGTCTTGGATTCAGAAATTCTTTGGTGTTGGATTAAAAAAAGTGTTCAAATCGAAGCTGGTTTCTCCTGCCGGATCTGGGCAATGGCGTTGGCTATTTAGACTTTAAAATATTTGTCGTGAGAGCTGGTCTTCCCATGCTGTACTCAGTGTGTTGAATTTTAAACTACAAAAAGAGATGATGGAGGCACACAAATGGTTTTCAATGTGCAACTGTAGATGGAGACTTAGGAAAACTTCAGTGCAATCTGGGGCAACGTTAGGCAACTGTAATGTGCCCTGTTGTGGCACCGATGTGCTTTGGGTGCGTGAGCCCAAAAGACAGTCCCTCCTCTTCCAACCTGGTCATCGATCTATTGCAGTACATGACCTCTCCTTGCAAATGTTGCCTGCTGAAGTGCAGGTTTACTCCAAGAGAGGAGGAAAGTTTGTACCAAAGACTAGCTATCTGCATGGAATGTTTAATTTAAAGGAAAATGAGTGGTTCTGTGAGCGGTTGGATTTAAAAAGGTAGGCTTGCTCTGCGTCTTCTGATTATGCAGTGTTGTAGCTGAGACCTGACTCCTCTATTTTAACATGCTAATTTAAATCTCTGTTAATCTAATTGCTTCTCCCATGGAATATTATAGGGAAGTATTATCTGGGGAGACCTCTGCCCCTGTGGACAACTGCAGACAAATTGTAATGCATACACAAAACCTGCTGGGGAGAGAAAGAAAGAGAAGGGTTACTGACAGGCACCTTGTCTGACGGGCCTCTCGTCCATTGGGAATAATCAAAATGATGAATTTTGAAGAGTTCTTTTTAATGGCTATCTGGAAACTTTTTGTGAAAGAAACTGGTCTTGCAGGTTGCACTAGAGCAAAACCAATCCACTTGAGTCAGAGCAACTTTGCGGTGGGTTTTAGTGGTACAATTGAAGCCCTGACGTGCAGCAGGTAGCGCTCTGCTTTTATCAGCAGATATCCCCCACTGCATAGCGAGATGAGCTGTTGGCTGTTGCTTTCTTCTGACCTAGCTTTGTGTAGTTAACCTCTCTGAGCCTGCTAAGACTTGGGACGAGTAACTGGGTTTTATTCTGGTTTGTGCGTTGCCAATAGCTCTGCTGCCCTTGGGGATCCCTGTAGAGCCAGGGCAGTTTGAATCATTGAGAGGGGACTCTGACCTGCAGCTGTTTCTTAACCAGGGGCAGGAAGAACCTGCTCAACTGTGAGATCCCAGGGTGGACTTGCAGAGTTAGTGGTGGCGTTAACTACAGTCTCTTACTGACCTCAGAGAGTGAGCTGGATGGGGGTTTCTAGATATATGTCATATAGTCATAACTGACTTGCTGCTCTTTCACCCTCAAGCTGAAGAGCAGGAAATGAGTATCAGTTTCTCCCCTCTGAAGCTAAAATGACACCTGTGTCTTATCCCTGTGCCCTGACTTTTCCCTTGATGTTGGGAGGAAGAAGACTTTGTTTTATCACCTTTAATTGTGTGATAATGAGTGTATTTTGTCTTCTTCACATGGGTGAACGCGTGAACACGTATGTCCCTTTTCCTTCTCCTCCAGAAACGAACACATACGCAAACACTTCTATAGGTTAAAAAACTGCAACTTACTGTTCTTCACTTCTGTTTATTGCCTTCGCCATCTAGAGCTCACACGACTGATGACTTGCTCCTTTTTTGTCACTTTTGGCCAATACTTTAAAGTATATCTTTTCTATGAATTGGCTCACTAGCGGTTGTGGGCAGGTGAGTGGGGTTTTGGGAGGTAGTAGCTAACTGAGTTAGAACCCAGACATCTGTTTCTAATCCTGTGGAGCTGTATTGCATATTGAAATTCTTTTTTTTTCTCCCCCTGCAGTTTTTTCTCATCTTTTCCCTTGCTTGAGGGGAAAGTCTGTCTTGGAAAGCTTAGGGGAAGCATCTTTCTTGTGCTGCTTGGTTTGCACAGGAGAATCCGTGTCTGTTTAATCGATGTGACAGAAGAAACTTAGTTGAGGGGGCTGGCAGCCTTATGGTTTGAGGTTTCTATTTCCAGTTTGTGATCGTTTTCTTTTTGCTTTTTAAACTCTCAGAGGGAGAAGGTAACTTCACCAGACCTTGGCTGCTGTTTACCTTTGCTCGGCTGTGCAGTGTGCCTTTGTTTTTCCACCTTTGATCAGTGTCCTGCCAACAGATAATTTAGCAATTGCATCCCAGGGTGGAAGTGTGGAGTTAATGTTAAAATTAGGGTTTTTTTCCTTTCCTAACTTCTCCGGCTGATGGAGCAGAGAAGGGGAGAGGGGAGGTGAAGGGGGCCATAAATTCTAGACCTGGTGATTCTGCTCCTTGTAGAGAAACGAAAGCCTCTGATGTCTCTTCAGCACTTTCATTAACATTTAAATTAAGGGTTTGTTTTTCAGGCGGCTTCAGTCACAGCCCTTTCATAGCCTGACACATGGAGGCTGTTCTCTCTCTTTTTTCTCTCTCTCTTTCCAGCTTGCAAATCAGTGTACAATAGTAATCACTGCTGTATTTTTTTTCTGATCTCTCAGGAGGGCAGCGACCTGACAAGCTGTACCAGAGGTTCAAAGAGAATCAAAAACGGAGTGCAAAGGTAGATGGGCAGGAGGATGCCAGGTTTCACTCCTACAATTAGAGTGGTGTCTGTTCCCTCCCTGCCTTTCAAAGGGCTGCTTTTAGGGGCGGGGAGGGACAGAGAGGGATGGACCTTTCTTGCACGGTGAGAGCCCCAGGTGCAGATGCCTCTAACCAGGCTCAGCTTCCACTGTTACTCCTCCCAGATGAGGCTGGAGGTGTCACTCAGAGGATGTGAGCTCATGCCCTGAGGTGGGAAGTGGAGCTGTAGTGTCCTAAGATAGCAGCCTAGCCCCTCTAAAAGAGTGTTGATTCACTCCAAGGACAGCAGGAGGCTGGTCCTCAGCCTGCCGTTGGCATTTGAAAGGAGGGCTATAGTGGAGGATATTGCCCTGAAGCAGGAAACTCACCTCTGTCTTCTGTGCTGAAGTCATGTCTGCTCTGAGCACCGCACCTTACTGTAACCGTAGAGGAGGTAGCTGGTTTGAAGTGTCCATTTGGATCTTGGCTTACAACAGCCTAAACCGGGCCATGCCTTGCTGTAGCTAAGTGCCTTCTGGTGTAGGAGCTGGTTGGTTTATCATCAAGAATAAAAACCATCTTCCACCTGCTTCAACAAGTGTGTAAGAGCCAAGGAACAAGAGGATAGTTTTAGGAATGGCAACGACTTGCAGCGGAGAAACTGTATAGTAGGATTTATGTAAATAAATTAGTCTTCAGGATAAAGCTTTTTTGGAATCTTCCACTTCTCATCTCCCACCCAGCTGGCCGCCACCAGTAGGCTGTTATTTTCTGTGGGCTCTCTGATGGGAGTTGGGGAGCTCAGAGTAGCACTGAATTGGTGTCTTTCACGAGCTAAAAGTAGATAAAAGGCAGAGGAAAATGAGTCAACACATGAGTGAAGTGTTTAGCACAATGAAACTTGCAGCTTTGTTGCTGTGACTTGTCACACTCTTCATGTCTTCACTCTACCACTAGCCCAAACTTGCTTGGCTTTCACTATGAGCTTGTTCCAGATGGGCGTTGAAGGATGCCAACAGGATGAGAGCAGCAAGCTGGCAGTGGGATTGGGAAGGGAGTTCCCTGCATGGTGGTAGACAGGATGCCAGAAGTTCGTGTTTCTTCAATATTGGTCTTGCTTGTGCCGGTGGTGGCCATGACTTATGCCTTATGGCTCTTCTGGAGGACCATATTCAAAATCATACACTTGCAGAACTCTCTTATAGATGCTGGAAAATGTTTCTCTTCTGGGGTTTGGATATTTTTTTGCCCTCTTGTGTGAACTACCACAGACTGTAGGCTGCCACTTCTTGTGTCACTGCCAGGTTGAAATACGGTGTCTAACTGTTCTGTTACTGAGTGGGCGGTGATGGCTCTTAGCGAGTGATACGGAAGAGCTTTCCAGGGGCAGGTGATCTTGTCCATATTCCAAGCGCTCTGGAGCTGTGTGGTGGGATGTGCTTCTCTGATCCCATCTCACCCATGCTCTACCTGTTTTGTACCACCCACCTGATGGCTCTGTCACTGCAGGTGGGTCCTAACTCCTCTCTGTGAGAAACATCTGCATAGTCCTAAGAATTACCACTGTCGAAGTTGTCTTGGTATCTTCATCGTGTATAATGCAAGGGGGATTCAGAATGTCTGCTCTGTAGTGCTGGTATCTATTCACTCTTCTAGGTGTTTCAGCTTTTGGAGGTTCCTAGGTTTGTGCCCACTGAGTTTTTTTCTTTTTAAGGCCCAGTGTCGTATAGTGCTGAGCACATTTTGTGAAGCCCACAGCCTGTGGAAACCACAGCTATCGGGAATGGGAAAGAGGATGCTTAATACTTGTCACACAGTGTCCTTGATGGTGACTTCTGAGCTACCTCCAGTGTAGCTCAGTCTGTTACTTTTCATAGAATCATAGAACGGTTCAGGTTGGAAGGCACCTAAGCCATTCTATGACCTAAACCTTTTCAACGAGGAAAGCTTTTAATTTAAGCTCTCCTGAGGCTGGACACCAGCATGGAGCCCAGCTTGGCTGCCCCAGTGGTACTTGGGGCAAGCGTGCTGTGGCGCTAACTGGGGTAACTCCTACTAAATTCTCTTCGGAAGCTCCACTGTATTTATGGGTGGGGAGGGTGGGGGGGGATGCCTGCCCTCCCACCTTCCCCCATGTTGTCTCAAAAGGCCCTGGTGCATCTTTGATTAGGTGTAGGTCAAAAGAATTTCCACATCGTGACCTTAATAACTGGGGTTGATTGGCAGGCGGTCTGCGGAGAGGGAGCAGCCTGTCCCTTTCATCTCCCTTGGTGCCGTGCTGGGACAATGGGCCAGCATATTTTCCTTGTTGTTCCTCATTTGAAAAGGGTCTGGTATCTCTACTAGGTACCTGTGACATGGGGGTCTTGATTGGGGTCTCATAAAGGGCCCTGTCAGTGTGTCCAAAGGCCAGGAACACAAAGGCGATCAGTGGGTGGGGGTCTCAGCTGACCACTGAAGAAGGGAGGGGAGGGTCCTGGAAGCAGTGGAGGGAGAAGCAACCCCTGATGGGAGACCTTAAAGGGGGGAGGGGGGGAGGAGGCGGCCCATTTTTGTCCCGAACTCATCAAGCACATCTGCAGAATTGTCCCAGCCGCTGCCTCCCAGTTTCAAAAGAAAATGATCGTTTGATAAACCGTCCTGATTCACCACTTTCTCACAAGGGAGGGAGACCCACCTTTGACCTCTATGATTTCACATTGGGCCCAGCTTCCCCCCTCCCCGTCCAATTGCTGGAGAAACTTTGAAATGCATCCCTTGCGCTCCCTCTCCTTCTCCTTCTTTCCCTTTACTCTCTCTCTTTTTTTTACCCTCCTCTTTTTTTTTTTTTGCTTT
>VXAK01009995.1:57487-75263 GCA_013399435.1 Arenaria interpres
TTCCCACCACCCCCACCTTCCCCACTCTCCCGCTTTGTAAAAAAAAAAAAAAGCAGGCGTACTGCTTTGGAGTTTAGGCAAGTAATTAGTAAAATCTTTTCTGCAGCACAATAAAACCACAGCGCTTGGCCCGCATATTCCCACAATTTACATACTCGCGGGCATTCGAGAAAACAGGTGGCATTCCCAGTGCTTCGCTGCCGATGAAAATCATTTGGAAGGCAGGGAGGGGAGGGCGCTGGGACCCGCTCGCTCCTGCGAGCTATAGGAATGTGCATGAATATATTAAAATGTTTTCACACAATGCTTTTATTTTCCAAGGGGAAGAGGCATCTTCTGGATGAAAGGCGGCTGGCCCAGACACAGGCCTCTTCCAAACACTCTTTCCCACTCGGGGTTTGTTCGCATGGACCAGATAGAGAGGGGGCTTGGGGGGGAGGAAGGGCAAGGGTGCTATCTACGAAGAGTAAATCTTTGTGTGCCTCCCACCCGCTCCCCGTTTGACATCCCAGAAAGTCGACTTAGGAAGGAATTGTGTCGGTGGAGGGGGGCAGGAGCCGGGGGGGGGGATCATCAGGACTTTCTGCAAAAGCTTTTGGAGGCATTGCAAACGTAGAGAGGAAATAGCTGGTAATGGAGCATACAGCTCTCTGACCGGGATTCGGTGGCTGCAGCAGGAAATGACAGGAGTGAGAGGGAGCTGGCTATCTTGGGCAGTATTAGCAAAGTGCCTATTAATAACAGAAAACACTCTTGCAGTACTTTTCCAGCTTCACCTTATTATCAAGAACAGGCTGCTCCATGCTCTGCCTGGGCAACGTATCCAGCTGTTCCTCTGCTTTTTCCAAGAGGGTGGTTGTTCCAGGCTGTGCCACAGGTGGAACCCAGCAGTTCCCGCTCCGGTTCAGTTGGGGACCACTTAGCTGCGTTGCTTACTAAGAGGTTCTTTGGGTGCTTTCAGCTTGTAGGGTGTTGACCACAGGTATGTGGTGAAACTTGTGTCTGGAGACTGTAGACCAGGGGTTTCCTTTCTAAAGGATGAGAATTGAAGTGAAGGGAGGGAAAGGCTAAACACAACCAGGGAATGGCTTCGCTTAGGAGCAGGGCGTGTGTGTAGGGAAGACTCTGGGTTCAGCTCCAGGGATACCGTTTCATATGAGAATACTGGGACAGGCTGCAATGGGGCCTCGTTGGAAGAAACAGAGGTAGGTTGGTGGCAGGATTTTTATTTTTTAACTTTTAATAATATTCATTTGGTGAAAATGCCCTTTGAAATTCCTGGGGGAAGTGGTGTGGCACCAGTATGGTGATCTGGATGCCCGTCTCGTATGTACTACAGATACAGCCTTTGCAGAAAGCTCTTCTGGGCAGGCACCCTGTCCAGATGGGTTCTGCCCGGAGGATTTACAAGCCTGCCCGCAGCCAGCCAGAACCATGGCACCACAAATCTATGGATGCCGTGAAGAGCTATTTGAAAGCCCATGCTACCCAGCTCAAGCTTCTGCTCTACTGAAGGAACTTATCAAAACACAGGCTCCCAGAACAACACGTAATATATTTAGAGAGGAGTGGGAGGAGCTTCACTGAGGCTTTTTCCTTAGCTAAGCCAACTTCCCTTGTCCTTTCTGACCAGACTTTCCCTGTGACAGGAGGGAGAGAATATATTCCTTAGCCCTGCAAGGAGCCAAATAATTCAGCACCTCAAAACCTTTCACAAAAGGGTATTCTTGCATGGCGGCTGTTCCTAAAATGGGTCTGCAGAAGTAGCAAAGCTCTGTAATGCTGTTTCTCCCATCTGGCCTGCCCTGGTCATACCGGTGTTGGTCATGGTGCAAAGGTCTCTAACCTCTTGTTGGAAACGACCAACAACCCAACTGGCAAGAGGGCTTACTTTTTATTTTTAATTATTGTCTTCCCAATTCCCCGCTCCTCCCCTTCATCTTTCTGCATTTCTTAAAGAGGCAGTGGAGGGAAAAAAGCCTTGGTTTTTGTTTGGGAAGGGGGTTAGGAAGGGCTACGTGGCCCCTGCAACCTCTCATAGGGGTGTCTTGTCAGGGCGCGGCATGAAGGGCACAAACAGATCATAACCTTTAAATGAAAATGCGATGGAGGGGAGAGATGAAAGCAGTGAAACAAATTAGATACATCTAGAGGGGGTGCTCAACTGGAGAAAATTAGCATTTCTTCCTAATTGGAGTGCAGGGCATTCCATTACAGGGTTTCGTTACAAGGAGGGAAGCACTGGGCCTCTTTGGGGGATTTCCCCCTGCCCTCAGTTTTTCTAAAACTAAAAAAATATATTTGGGAGAGAACTGAGAAGGACTGAATTTATCAGAGCGAAGGTTTCAGACTGCTGCAGGAAGAGGAATGATGGTAAAGCACCAGTTCTCTGTCTGTTAAAAGAAAGTGATGATTGTGTGCCCGTCACACAAGTGCTCATCAGGTGCTGGTCCTAGTTTTCCTGAAGGAAACTAAAAAGTTTACAGGAGGCTGCAGGTGATGGTAACTTTCAGATGCTAAATCAAACTTGTAAACTGTATTCAAAATGCAGTAGTTTGTTTGAAGCACAGGGATGTATGTTTTATGACTGAGGTCGGTGGAGTCAATTGAAGCCTGCTTTACACCGCATATCAAGTCCATGCTGTGCAAAGCACGGCGTGTCGGTCTGATTCCACCTCTAACTAGAGCTACTGAATCCAACAGGAATTTGGATATATCCCTGGGAAGGCAATGACAGATTTCCAGTGCAAAACGTCTTGTGCCTGCACTGGGGCTTGTGCATAGCTTTATGGCCTGAATAGCTTGTGCCAACTTGAGAAGCAGGTATGCATGGATGTTCTTTACACATGCATCTTCATATATAAATGGGCACTAAGAATAACTTAGAGGGAATTCAAGGGACAAGGCTTTGCATTGCATTTCTGGATAAGGAGTAGGGGGAGACAGTTTCTTTTTTTCCAAGCAGGGATTGGAGTATCAGTGCTCTCAGGAAAGGGGGGAAAAGTAGAAATAAAAAAGAAAAGCAGACTTGCTTCAGGTGTGTGGTATGCAATGTATGTTGCTCTGCCAATCTACAGCTACAAAATTTCCTGTTCCAGCTCAGAAGAGGGAATATATAAGCATAGGAATGTAGATTGTAGGAAACTGCTGAAGGAAGGGTCCTGTCTGCACGAAAGGTGGTTCCTAGCAGAGTGGGAGGCTGTTTACGGCAGCAGTGCCTTCATTCTGGGTAGGCTTTGTCATCCACGTGTCCAGGATGAAGTTGCAGATGATGGGAATTTACGGAATTCATAAATGTAAATCTCTGACTTAACCCTTGCTGCTGAATTTTGGCATTTTGACATAGAGCATAGCCCTGCCCACAGGAATATCTTCAGGTCCAGAGAAAATACTGTTAAAAATGGAAGCACGGCTTGGAAATGTTCCGTATTAGGTCTGGCACGCATCAGGATGATGATGTCTCCCCATCCCAGCCTTCTCCAGCCACTTCAGTTCTTGCAAAAGATGCTTGGCAGACTGTTTAAAATGAGCATATGCATCAGTCTGGCTCTAGATTAGTAAAGCAAACTATTTTTGAAACACTGGGGGAGGTAGAGAGGACTAGAGAGGCCGGAGTTTGGAGAGGAGCAGATGCCTAGGAGAAGATAGCCGGGCTTGAAGAGAAACTGGTTCTGCTGAAGAATGGGAATTTTCTCCTCAGTGTGCAGTTGCGCATCTGGCTTGTGTGCTAATATCCTTTAAAATACAGCATGTCAGAGTGTCTCATGCCTGTGGCTAAGCTTCAGCTTCCCTGGGTAGCTGGCACCCTCCATCTCTGGTGTGAGTGGAACTGGACTATGACTCTTTCCTTGGCTGCGTTGCCTCTGGTTTCTTTTCAGAGCCATGTGAGACTGCTCCAGACTGGAAGGCAGATTGGAAAGTCTGTTCTGTCTGTGTAGGGTTGCCTGTAGTGTTTTCTGTGGTTCATTATCTAGAATTTGTCATGTCTTCTCTACCTCCCCTCCCACCTGCACGAAGCACAACTGCTGCAGCCACTTTCTTGCTCTAAAGAGGTGTTGTGGGTCCACAATGCTCTATTCGCTCCATTCTCCGCACATGCTTGCGCGTGGGGTGGACTCACACTGCTTTGTATGCATCCTGACACTTCACAGATGTAGGGCTAATGTGGGGCCATGTATTAAACCCAGCTTTTAATGTGCATTGCCCTGTCTAATTAGTAAATCCTTGTTCTCTCTCCTCTGAGACTGATGTACGTGTTCCTCTAAGTCTAGCTGTCCATCAAAGAAGACATGAAATGAGGCCCTGCTATGGTTGGTAGACACGGGCAGCTAATGGAGAGAGAGAGCCCATTTCCTTTGAGAAGAGAGACCTGTACCAAAGTGATTGATAGTCCCAAAGATTTATTAGTGGGAGGGCTGGATAGTTTGCTTGCAAACTGGAACCCAACAGCTTGTTTTTTTTCAGGGGGAAAAGAATTCTGGTGGTCATCTGTGTGTACGCTTCCCCCCCTCCTCCAAAAAAAAACCCCCAAAAAACCAGAGAGAGACTAAAGAAAGAAATGAACTGATTAGAGGAAGCAATTACAGACTAAGATGGGTCAAGAAGCAACTGCTGCTGTTGCTGTGCTTGGTCTCTGCCTCCTGGTGCGGCTGTCTTGAGCTTTGCAAAATCGCTTTGTTCAATGACCTGCTTCGTCTGTCCACGCTGATTAAATGGGGGCTGGGGATGGAACAGGACTGTCTGATGGAACAGGCTTTCTCTTGCTTCTTATTTTCTGTCTTGCACAGAGTATTGATTAGCGCACGTGGCCTATAGCATGTTTTCCTTTTTTCCTTTTTCACGTACTCCCACTGGTTTTTCACCTCTTCGACAGTGGAGAAGAAGGGCACCTGCTCCAGAAATTAGAAAAGTAATAATGTTTCTCTTGTGTGCAGACCACTTCGGATAAGTTTGTAGCCTGGCAGAGCAAGGACTTACATATTTAAACACCTCTTCCTCCAATCCCAAATCAGTGCATCCCTAGGAGCAAGAAATCAGGCGAAGGAGGCAGGAAACCTGCACGGATGAACAGGGAGCTTCTGGAAAAACTCAGATGGAAGAAGAAACTCAGAATGTGGAAAAAAGGACTGGCCGCTTGAGTGAAGTATAGGAGAGCTGTCAGAGTATGCAGGGATGCAATGAGGAAGGCTAAGGCCTGCTTGGAATTAAACTTGGCGAGGCATGTCAAAGACAATAAGAAGGGCTGCTTCAAGTACCTCAGCAGTTAAAGTAAGACTAGGAAAAATGTGGGCCTGCTGCTGAATGAGGTGGGTGCCCTGGTGATGGAGGGTGTAGAGAAGGCGGAGTTACTGAATGCCTCCTTTGCTTCAGTCTTTGTTGCTAAGGCTGGCCCTCAAGAAACCCAAACCCTGGAGGCAGGAGAGAGAGCCTGGAGCAAGGAGGACTCTCCCCCGATCACGGAGGATCAGGTTAGAGATCATTTAAGCAAACGTGACATCTATAAATCCATAGGCCATGATGGGATGCACCCACAAGTGCTGAGGGAGCTGGCAGATGTTATTGCAAAGCTGCTCTCCATCATCTTTGAAAAGTCATGGAGAACAAGAGAGGTGCCTGAAGACTGGAGGAAAGCTAATGTCACTCCAGTCTTCAAAAAGGGCAAGAAGCAGGATCCAGGGAACTACAGGCCAGTCAGCCTCATCTCTGTCCCTGGAACAGTTATGGAACAGGTCATCCTGGATATCATTTCTAAACATGTAGAAGAAAAAAAGGTTGTTGGGAGTGGTCAGCATGAATTCACCAAGGGGAAATCATGCTTGACTAATCTGGTAGCCTTCTACAATAGAATGACTGGCTGGGTGGATGAGGGGAGAGCAGTGGATGTTGTCTGCCTTGACTTCAGCAAGGCTTTTGACACTGTCTCCCATAACATCCTCATAGGTAGGCTTAGGAAGTGGCGGTTAGATGAGTGGACAGCGAGGTGGACTGAGAACTGGGTGAGTGGCAGAGCTCAGAGGGTTGTGATCAGCGGTGCAGAATCCAGTTGGAGGTCCGTAACAAGTGGTGTTCCCCAGGGGTCAGTACTGGGTCTGGTCCTGTTCAACATATTCCTCATGGATGAGGGGACAGAGTGTAGCTCAGCAAGTTTGCTGATGACGCAAAATTGGGAGGAGCGGCTGACACACCAAAAGGCTGTGCTGCCATTCAACCTAGATAGGCTAGAAAGTTGGGTGGTGAGGAACCTAATGAAATTCAACAAGGGCAAGTGTAGGGTGCTGCATCTGGGGAGGAAGAACCCCATACAACTGGTATGGGTTGGGGTCTGACCTGCTGGAAGGCAGCTCTGTAGAGAGAAACCTTGGAGTCCTGATGGACAAGAAGTTGACCATGAACCAGCAATGGGCCCTTGTGGCCAAGAAAGCCAATGGTATCCTGGGGAACATCAGGAAGAGTGTGGGCCAGCAGGTCAAGGGAAGTCATCCGCCCCCCCTACTCTGCCCTGGGGAGGACCCATCTGGAGCACTGGGACAAGTTCTGGGCTCCCCAGTTCCAGAAGGACATGGAATTGCTGGAGAGGGGACAGCAGAGGGCTACAAAGATGATGAGGGGCCTGAAGCATCTCTCTTATGAGGAAAAGCTGAAGGACTTGGGTCTTTTGAGTCTGGAGAAGAGAAGGCTGAGGGGGGATCTGATCAACACCTATAAATACTTCAAGGGTGGGTGTCAGGAGGATGGGGCTGGTCTTTTTTTCAGTGGTGCCCAGGGACAGGACAAGAGGGAGCGGACACAACTTGAACATAAGAAGTTCCACCTAAACATGAGGAGGAACTTCTTTGCTGTGAGGGTGTCAGAGCCCTGGAAGAGGCTGCCCAGAGAGGTGGTGGAGTCTCCTTCTCTGGAGACATTCAAAACCTGCCTGGACACATTCCTGTGCAACCTGCTCTGGGTGGACCTGCTTTTGGTCAGGGGGGTTGGACTAGATGATCTCCAGAGGTCCCTTCCAAACCCTACAATTCTGTGGTTCTGTGACTTGCCGCCCCTGTTATGTGGTGGAAAATATCAGGTGCTTTGGTAGTATCGAGTGCAGGTGAACAGTGCTGTTCCCACTGTGCAATGGCTCTGTCCTCTGCTTCCCAAACTGTGGTTTGCGAGATCCTGATGGTCCTCAGACCCATGTTGGCTCTCTAGCTCTTGCTGTGAAGCCAGTGATATGGGTCCCTGCTCGTCTTGGAGTGACCGAGAGTGGTTGAAGCCTAAAGCTTGGAGCAACCAATTAAGTCTAACCTGCCTCAAAGGGCTACTAAACCCACAGTGTCTGAAGAGGAGATACAGTCTACAATAGCAGAACTAGAGAACGTGTGAAATTACTAGGAGGTTGCTTTAAAATGGACAAAAAAATAGTATTTCTTCACATAGTGTGTAGTGAATGAACTTCCTGCTCTAGAAGGTTATGGAGGTGGATGATGCCAGCAGTTTTGAAATGGATTTGACAAATTCATGGATAGTAGGTCCATAACGGACTAGGTGGGGGTACACTCTCTAAAATCCTGAATATGGCAATTGTGGATTCTGCGCAGTACAAAAAGAATGAGCACAGGATGTAGCCAAGCTTACATGTTCTTCCTAAACAGCATCTGCTCATACTGCTGCTGGAGACAAAAAGGGTGAGCAAGATGGGCCATGGTTTGACCAAGGTGAGCATTTCTCATGTTCTTCTGGCCATGGTGGGTCAGTCCAGCATCCATCTGCCCTAGTGTTTAGTGTCTCCAGCAGCGGTCAGTCGTAGATGTCTAGGGAGAGGGCTAAGAAACAAACAAGCTCAAAAAGATCCTTTCCTGCCTGTTCCTTGGCAGCTTCCAGTGATGGGGAAGCCAGGGTTTCCCTGGCTAGAGTTTGCATCCAGACAAGTGTTTCTTTCATATTTGCCCTCTGTGAGCAGCTCATCTCTTCTTTCTGAACCTGGTGGTGTTCTGGTCTTCCTAGGCTCCTTTCCAATTCAGTGTTGTGTCCTGAGGAACAAACACTTTATTTCTAAACCTTTTGCCTGACTGTCGTGTTGGGGTACACAACAGATGATTCCTCCTGTGAACAGATACCCTCTGCTCTGTTTACAATTTGAGTACTTTACCAACCCACCCCAACTCTAGCATTGGTGGCCTTGTGCAAAGCAGTAGCAAATGAACAACTGTTGCAAGTACTTGCTGGCCAGTTATTATTCAGAATGGGCTTCAGATTTCACATGTGGGCATCCCTGAGGGGTGGGAAGCTCAGCGTTTCCTCCTAGTGCAGCCTCTGACTGGAGTCCATGGAGATGCAGCATAACCTGAATGGATGGTCACCTAGTTGGATCTTGTGTATCTGCATGATAAAGATCAGTGATGGCTTTGACTGAGACACTCCTCCTTGCTGAAGAATCAAATACTCACACTTCAGTAATGTGCCCCTTTCAGTGGGGGACGTGTGAGTGAGCTTGATTCTGGCTCTTTTTTGTGTGGGTGTTTGACTTGCCAAGTAAAAATGGTTCTTTCAATAACTGTGTTTTTGGGTGAAACTTCTAAACTCTCAGAGCACGTGGGAATGGGGCAGGCCGTGGAAAGGAAAGGAGGAAACTGTGGTTTCACACTCCTGCCCGCAAAGCTGCCCGTGCATCTAAAGCTTCCAGACTTCTGTTCCTTGAAGTGTTGGAGGACTGACTGCCAGCAGGTTGTCCTGCTTCACCTAGACAGCAGCTTTCTGAGGGGCAGAAGGCAGTGGGGTCCTTTGTATCCCTTTATCACATATTTCTTGACATCAAAGGATAATGTGTTTTAGAGAACCCTCTGTTCCATTCCAGACTTGGGAGGTCTGAAGGGGCCCTTTCCAGTGCAGTCATTTCCAGTGCAGCCCTTTCCCTCCTACTCCATTTTTTTGTGTCATTTTTTCCCAATATACTGACATTAAGTATCATAATAAATTAGTCCTTGCTTGCTTGCCTCATCCTTTTCCTGTTTCCGCAGCATCTGTTTTGCCTGATCCCTTTCCTATCTTCATCTGGCTAATCTCGATTATCACTGAAATTCAATAGTTTTTGATTATGTTTTTGATTACCTGAAGATAACTGAAGATGATAACTTGTGCTGTGAACCTGTGTTTTATTGTATATTGATGTCAAGATGGTTTGAGCTCTGGCCCCTGCAAAACTTTTTCAGCATGTTCTTGGGTGGTTCATTGAGGTGCTGGAGTGGGTCCAGAGAAGGGCAACGGAGCTGGGGAGGGGTCTGGAGAAGAAGTCTGAGGAGGAGAGGCTGAGGGAGCTGGGGGGGTTCAGCCTGGAGAAAAGGAGGCTGAGGGGAGCCCTTCTTGCTCTCTCCAACTCCCTGAAAGGAGGGGGTAGCCAGGGGGGGTCGGTCTCTTCTCCCAACTCACAGGTGATGGGACAAGAGGAAATGGCCTCAAGTTGCCCCAGGGGAGGTTCAGATTGGAGATTAGGAACAATTTTTCCCCGGAAAGGGTTCTTAAGCCTTGGGATGGGCTGCCCAGGGAAGGGGTTGAGGCCCCATCCCTGGAGGGATTTAAAAGCCGGGTTGCCATAGTGCTTAGAGCCATGGTTTGGTGATGGTTTTGATCAGAGTTTGGTTGATGGTTGGACTAGATGATCTGAAAGGTCCCTTCCAACCCAGACAATTCTATTATTCTATGACCTGTGTGGGAGATGGCCACAAAACATCCTTATGTCCTCTGTGTGTGTTGTCTGTTTGGTTGTTTAATGAAGTCTTGTGTGCCTTTCTCTACATATAGGGCTGGGGCTTTCTGGCCCGACTGGCAGGTTTTGTTTCTCATTCTGGTGCTTGCTCATAACCAAGCATGTCCTGAACCTGCAGATGGAGAGCAGGGGCTTCATTCAGGATCTTGGTCGCTTAGGGGCAAACAGTTGACATGCTCCAAACCCTTAGCATAAAAACCCTGAAGCAAATCATATTGTGCGGAGTGGAGAGCTGGGGAGGGGGAAGCTGCACGGAGCTTTAAGGGCAAGTGAATTGAGGTTTTTGCAAGCGTGTCCGTGTCGGGGCTGGAATGATCAGAGCAGGAAAGCTCTAGGAGTCATTTCATGGCTGAGTTAAACGCAGATGAGGCTTTGCTCGCCTCCTCCACAGAGCACCTGTGTCTCCATGCCTCAGTGTCCTGGACCTCTCTTTGTGCAGCATGTGCTACATATATACACTTCTCCCCTTTCACCTTTCCTGGTCTTTAGCTTCTTAAAACCCTCTGAGCATTATTTCCTTCTCCCCTGCTGAATAACTCATTTAGACTTCATTTGGAAATTGTTTGAATATCATAGAATGGAGGAGGAGGAAGATCAAGTACTCTGTTTTTAAGTGATTTGGCTTCTTTCCCTTAGAAGCGTGAACAAGTACAGCTCCTGTCTCAGCGCCGTGGGGAGAAAGAACTGCTGCCCTTTGTGGGAAGATGATGAAAGCGTACGTTTGTTTAGGAGTCCCCTTCTTCCTCACCACCCCAATGACTTTTTTTTTTTCTTCTTTTTCAAAATGCTCCTAAATTGAGGAGTTTGAATTTGGTACATGTGTGTATGGCAAAAGGAATAAGACAAAAATAATTTGTGGCTTGTGGCACCAGGAAAAGAGATTCCTTCCCAGCCCTACTTTTAAAATGAAACATTCTTGGGTTTTAGTTGTTCTGGCAAACCTGAAAGGATTCTCCCCTCCCCCTGACCTCACTGGCATGCACGGATTGCTGGCTTGTTGAAAAGTCATTTTCTGTCATAAGTTCTCATGGAAAAGTTTAGATAAGCTGTCATTATATATATATGCATTTTTAAAAGAATATTTGTTAACTGAAAGCTCTGCCAGTCACGTCTGAAAATATATTGGGATTGGCCTTGGCAGTCCTGAAACTTAAAAAAACAGAAAGGAGATATTTTTAAAATAGGAGAGGTTTTCTTCTTTTGCATCTTGATTCTCTAAGCATTTTCTACACATGGTCATGTATTTAGACTTTTGTCCAAAGCAATGACAGCTGGAATATTTAAATCAATCCTACACATTCCCTTGTTGTAGGGTGTGGGGTTGTAAGAAGAAAAAGCCCTGGAAATGGTGAGGTTTGTGATAAGGTATGAGTATAGGCAACATTACATATCTTTTTCCCACTGGTGCTGAGAATGATCACTGTGTTTCTCTGCGTAGCTCAGAAACTGGCCTGCTCAGCTTGGGTCTGCTTATGTTTATTCTTGGCATCTGCTTCTCAGGTGCTGGCATTGATTTTTACAGCAAGCATATTTTGTTCAGAAGTGTCAAAGGCTGCTTTTGTGGAAAAAGTCTTGAGATTGATGAGCCGAAGGCAAACAGCATCGAGCTGAACTCATCTCCACAGCAAGTACTTAGAGCAGCTTGGGTGAGGCTGCAAACAGTTTGAAATTGAGAAATGGACGTTTCTGTGGGAGTCTTTAGTAAAATGTAAAAGATATATATGATCTGAAGAGAAACCAGGGTATTGTGCGGTGGAACCCAGCAACTTACTTCTCCAGCTTGCAACCTGCTGCAGCGTTGGGTCATTGCTGTGTATTTTAGGCAGCTCAGAAATTACAAGTCTGTGCCCTGGTGGTTGTGCTGCCTGTCTCCTTGCTAAATACTAAGTCTCTTGGGTTCTCCTTTTCTTGTTGTCAGGACGTTGTGACTACATCTCCTAGGGCTTGCTCAGCACTCCTATGTAACTTGTGCTCTGATGAAAGTAGAGGGCATCTTTTCTCTTGCCTGCTTACCATGTGGTCTTCGTTGCAGAAAAAGGACTGAGCTTTCAGATTGTGACAATTCTTGCTTTCCACTAGGATGCTGCAATCATAAGGGACACAAGATAAGTTTTTTCAAAATATAATTTAACATTTAAAAAAAAAAAAACAACCAAAGACCCCATTGCACTGGAGCTGGGATCATCAAGTCAGCTGAGGAGGTTTAACTTGTCTACAGCCCTGGACCTGACCAACCAGGACAACGATTTCTATCCTGAAGGCAGCGATGGTAATTCAAAAAAAGTGCAGATACTGACAAGTCCTGAGAATCACCAGAAACACTGTGGCACAGGATGCCAGTTTCTGGGTTGTGGGACAACTGATGCCACAGTCTGGTGCGATGCAGGAACAATACAGTAGGAGCCAAGTGGTTTGGTCAACCCACATGCAGCAGGTTTCCTGGTAGGTTTTGCAGAGCCAAAGGCTTGTAGCAGAAAGGGAGGTGGAATAAGTGAGGTCCCCGTATGAAAAGCAGTTTGCTTTGCTAAGGACCCAGCAAAAAGAGAACCTGGAGCCTTCATTGCTGTTCTCCTGGTTGTACTTGTTACCTGACATCTGGGGCAGATGCTGGGAGAGGTGATTGATTCTTCCCTGATTCTTCTCAGCAATAAGAGTTCTCACTCTGTCCTTGGCACAGTTCCTGCTATCCTGTCCGGGACCTGCACTGTCCAGTTTCCTCTCCCCAAGTCTGTTGCCTTTCTTAATCTCAGTGCAAAGGTACTAGACTAGAAATCCTGCCCTGGGAGCGTTGGCTATACCAGGCCTTCAAGAATCTGTCACGCATCTCACCTCTCCACGTGCTCCTGTTGTGCACCTACTGGATCCCTTTCCTCCTTTACCCCTTTTTGGCATCCTACGCTGCCCTGTTCCACAGCTTGGGGGAAAGACGCTTGTCATGAGCTGACCTCCTCGGCGTGTGTCCCCACTGCTGACCATGCCCCTGCTCTGCCAGGCAGGCCATCCCGCTCTGACCCCCTCCTCCTGCTCGCCCCACATCGGAGCCCCCGAGAGGTCTTTGTCCGCCTGTTGAGAGCAGCCCCTGTCCTGCCATTCCCACATGGCGCACCCTCCCCGGCAGCCCCCTCCCCATTCAGCAGTTTGGGCTGAAAGAACCTTGGCTAATTATGCCGGGCTGAAAATTACCACTTTGCTGCGTTCTCCTGCTGCTGGGCCCATTTGTGTGGGGCCTGTAGTTAGAGGGAACAAAGTCCCCCCCGTGGAGCCAGGCAGGCCCCAAGTGTGAAGCTACAGGTACAAGCAAGAGGGGAATGAAGGGAATAATTACCAGCTTCTCCAGGTGAAAGCCCCGTTAAAACTTCAATAAGCCAATTAGGGGCCAGGGTGTGTGTGGGGGGAGAGTCTCCCCCACCTATAAGTGATTCCCACCAGGCAATTAACAGAAATCGTTTCACGGAGGGGAGGATAAGAAATGGTTCTTAGAAATTGTCCTGAGCTGGGGAGAGGGGGGGCCCGAAACAGCACGGCTGCTGCAGTGGTCCTCCTGTACTTGTTGGAGGCTGCTCCTGGCTCACTGTGTGGCCTGAAAGTGTTGGTGGGGCTAGGGGGAGAGGGAGGAGGGAGGGGAAAATGGCAAAGAAAAAGGAATCGCTGGAGCTTTACACCTGGGCAGGCTTTGAGAAAGCAAGGGCTGGAGTTCAGAGCTTCTTGTAAGGCTGTGTGTGGGCCCAGAGCACAGCTCGAGGGGGCTGCTGCATCTGGGGAAGTGGGTGAGGGTCAGGCTCAGGGTGTCTTCCCCATCTGCGTGAGGGGGAAGGCAAATGGTGTTGAGCCCAGTAGGGAGGGGATAGGTGCTGGGTGTGAAGGCTTGAAGTGGGTGAGAACTGAGTGCCAGGCCTTCAGAGATCTGCCCAAGGTGTGCGATGGTCTGTAGGTGCCCTGCCTTATCCCAGGAGCAGATGCTATCAAGTGTCTAATACACTTGCATGTATCCCATTCAAGGACCATGTTTTTTTCTGTTGCTCAGCCAGCAGCTTCACCTGTTTTTTCCTTTTAATTGGTTCCAAAAAGCCAGCGGATTTTATGAAGATTTTATGAAGTCATCTTGAAGTTCCCTTGCCCTGTATTGCAGGTGGCATGTGCAGCAGCTGGAGGTAGAGCGTGCTGTCTGGTGGGTACCCAGCAGGAGTCTTGCCTGTCTGTATTTGAATGGCTGCTCTGGGGAGTAGAGCAAGAGCAGGAGGTAGGTTGAAGGTGCTGCAGGTGGCTGAGATTGCCCTAGTGGTGTTGGAAGGGAGAATGCATAGTGTAACTAAAGAAGATACCAGCTGTGGTTATTTCACCTGCACTTGGAAAAGAAGACAAAACAAAAAACCCACCTTAAACTCAAAACTCAAATGTAACCTTAGTAGTGACTTTCTTTGCTTTTAGTTACAGCTTCTGAGAATCAAAAATGTCCTGTGAGGTTTTGTTCTGGTTACTGATCAGCTGAAGCTGAAATAACCCTACTGTAGTGGTCCACTTAGTCTTCCAGTCTTGGACTGACCTGGAAGTTTCTAGGTTTCCTCCTGTTTTTTTTGTTGTTTTGGTTTGTCTTTTTTCCCCCTGCTATTTCTCCCCAGAAAGCTTTCTGTAGTAGGCATAGAGAGCTATATCTCTTGCACAGCCCAGCTTTTAGACTGTGAAGTGTTTTCTCAGCAGGATCATGTTTCTTTATGATTCAGCTTCTGAGATGTAACCCCAGCGGATACCTGCAAAGAGAGCTCTGCTCACAGGAAGGCCTGGGAAGCATGCACAGGCAAAATGGTTTTGGCATGGGCTGTCTGGCCCCCTTTGGTACGTGTTGTTCACACCAGTGTCTGAGTTACATACTGGATTACATTTTTATTATGGTTAAGGAGTTGTTTTGGTGTGTGTTGTCGCTCCCCCTTAATAACAGCAATAATTTGAGTGTCAGTAATCCCCCTGTAATAACAGTTATAATTTGAGCACCAGTTGGGGATTAAATTGGGTCCCGAGAGAGCTAGGGATGCAGGAGTTCTTGTGCGTGGACCTTGGTCCTGAACAACCGTTCCATGCCTGGCAAGCCCAGAGGCTGGGGAATGAGGAAGGGTGGTGAAGAGGGCTGAACATACCATGCAAATAAGTGTTTTACACTGTTAAACATAGGTTATCAAGCCCATTTGCCTTTAGTAAAGGAGTAGCGCTGATATCAACTCGGTAGAAATACTTGTGCAGCCACGAAGGCCATTCTGTTTGAGGTTCTGAAAAATGGCAGCAGCACTGTGAGAAGCACTGTTTGAATACCCCTCTTGTGTGGGAACACTCAGGGCACTCAGTCAACTTTTATAGAGCTAACTTGAGTGTGGTCCTGTCCTGGACATTTTCTTCCTAAAAGCACGTGTCATGTGGACTGTTGGGGAAAGGAGGGTTATATTTAGATGCAAACAGCCCATGGAGCATCAGGACTGTTCTGTGGGTGGACTCACTAGTTTCTAATCAAAGATATTTTCCTGTTTGGTGCTGCAGTGTTGAAGAGGTCTATGTGCATGTGCCTGTCCTCTCTGGAATCTCTGTCTCAATGTCATTGAGCTCAGTTTTTCTACAGAAATGGGGATTACCTTCTATATCTGGCTGCCTGTTTTCACAAAATTTACCTGCTGCAGGGCTGCTGAACAAGGTTGTGAGATGACTTGGGCAGACAGTATGGGGTGAAACGGCAAAGCAATGAAGGCAAGATGGAGGTGTCTGGCTTGGGTAGGTGCTAAGTAAATTGCTAGAGTAGGGGTGATCCGTCTACCATGATGGGAATTGGACCTTTAGCCAGATTAAAGACTTACTCTGTTCTCCAGCCTATGGGTCTCAAAAGTCTGGAGGAAGACGTGAAGTTAGAGGTCAAGGGAGAGGGTTGGAGAGGTGAAGCTGACATTCCCTCTACCCCGAGGCATGCGGTAAAGGACATGGGAGACAGTGACGTGAGCATTTCTTCTATCAAATGCACTGGAGCTCTGCCTCAAATGTGAGACTTCACTGTTTGAACCCAGCATCTCTACAGTGCCCTTCAGTACAAAATGCAAATGCCTTCTTTCTGGG
Organism: Arenaria interpres; assembly: GCA_013399435.1. NCBI lineage: Eukaryota > Metazoa > Chordata > Aves > Charadriiformes > Scolopacidae > Arenaria > Arenaria interpres. The sequence goes on from VXAK01009995.1 coordinate 73,320, forward strand.
GACCACTTTCTAGTGGTCCACTTGAGGTTTGAGGCAGCATGCGAATGAGTTATTAGCCTGTCTGCCTGTGCCAGTGTCACTGGTGCTCCTTGCCAGAGCGTGGCATTTCCTCTTGGAGCAGTAGTGGTTGTAAATGTTGCGGCGTTCACGCCGTCCTCTTTGTGCATTTTGTTTTCTCTCTCTGCTGAGTCCCTGGTGGGCAGTGGCAGAGCTCTTCTGTAACTTCTCTGTCTGCAATTTATGATGCATATCAGGAGCACGGTTCAACCCTGAGCTGACTGATGCCTTGAGGGACTCTGTGGCGTGCACACGAGGCTCAAGGAAGCAGCAGCAAACGTGCCAGCGCTTCTCAGTCTGTTTGTGGAACAAGCCTGGTCGTTTGCCTCTGGCTGCTGATTCTCTTTGGCAATGTTATTCACTGCTGAACAAAGATGAGGCTATGCTGCAGTGGGTCTCTCCTTGCTCAGGTGAGTTCAGTCCTGTTATTGAGTCCAAATGCAAGGCTATTTTACATGCATGCAAGCACTTGGGCCCAAGTACAAGCTTGGCTCCAGAGCACTCTGGAAGTTGTTCTTGGTGCTGAGTCTGGAGTAATAGGGGACCTGAGGAGACTGCCAGCAGGCTTCTGAACCCAGGCTTTAACAAGGCTGCCCAGAGAGGTGGTGGAGTCTCTGTCTCTGGAGACATTCAAACCCCACCTGGACAGGTTCCTGTGGGACCTGCTTTGGCAGGGGCTTGGACTAGATGATCTCCAGAGGTCTCTTCCAACCCCATATGATTCTGGGATTCTGTGAAAGTGCAGTGTGGGTGCCCTTGAGCCTAGGACAGCAGCCAGCAGGACAGACAGAAAGCGTTGAAGTCAGTTTGATGGACCTTGTTGTCTTTACCTTGCGCAAGGTAAAGGTCTGGAGCTGAAGCAATGCATAGCAAGGATGGGGGAGGAGCATGTGGGAGGAGGTAAATGGGACTGGGAGGATGGGAAGGCTCTTGAAGACTGAGGAACATGGAAAGATTTAGTCTGGAGCCAAAAGCCAGAGGGAGATTGCAGTAAATCGAATGCAACCTGCACTTGTTATTTCGTTTTTTTGGGCAGTTACATCAGGTGTCATTGGCTTCTTCACCTTTTCCAGTCTTGTCTTCTAAATAGCCTTCCACTCCCCATGTTCCCTCTTCTGGAAAGCTGCAATTTTGGCCCATTAACAGTGGCTGGACTTCTGGTGCAACTGCCTTACCTGCTGGTTCTTGTTCAGTTTGTGGTTACTCAAGGTGTTAGCGTATAACCTGGCTGTCCTGACTGAACTGAGCACCTTCGGTACCTCAGAAGTCAGTTCCCTGCTCATCCTGCAAGAGGCATAAAGTGGGACTAAAGGGGTCAATCTGGGGCAGTGAAGGGGCAACACCAGCCCTGCGTGACCACCCCATCCTGGCTTTGTCCAACATTGCCTGAATCAAAGGCAGGTGGGACTTCTTGCATGTTTGTGGTGGCCACTTTCTCATGGAGAAGAAAACACTAAAGTGATGCTATGCTTTTTTTTTTCCCTTCCCATCTCCTTCCTGCAAATTAAATGCCCCTGGGGAAGGAGCACCTGCTTCCCCCGCGCTATCTCAGTCTCCCTCCCTTTGTGTGTGTCTGGTCTGTTGGAGGAGTCTCATGCTGGAGATGCTGAAAAATCCCTGGGCCGAGTTTCCGACCCCCTCCTCTTCCCTTCACAATGTTGTTAGTGTTGCATCTGCTCCCCAGCCTCCTGGGCTCTTCAGCGGGGGCTCCAGCAAGTTTGTGTGACCTTAGCACTGTATTCATGCCGGAGGAGTTACCTTCCCGTAATGATGTCAACTGATGAGGTTAGCAGGATGGTGGCGGCCGCGATAAGACATGACATGTTCTAATGATTCGCCTTAGCGAGCTGCGTGTGTGTGTTGGGGGGGCAGAGGGGGGCTTAGCGA
>VXAK01009996.1:0-95870 GCA_013399435.1 Arenaria interpres
GAAAGGAAAGGGAAGTAGTTTATTCTGTTTCTTTTATATCCTCGGTGGACATAAACTTTTATCCAAATATTTGTTATGCTTTTTTCCTCTCCAAGAATACCTGTTCAATGTTCCATTCCCATGTTTGCACTACAGTAACTAGGTTTTTAGGATTCTGTGGGTCTAATTGATTATTATTTGCATGGTTGAAAGTAAATATGGGCCAAAAAAAATTTGCCAGGCTCTGACTGGGCAATGTAACATTCAGTGAATATGTATATGTTGAACCTACTCCCTTCTGAATTTATTCTCCTATTAATTGTTCTGAAAATTGGGAAATTTTATTTTTGACCTTTCTTTCAGTAATAGGGGCCACAGTCCATTAAACTGTTGCAGGATTCTGGAGTGCAATATAAAGGAATATTTAAGGGAAACTCCTTCATTTAGTTGAGGATTGAAGATTTCACTGGGCAACTACTTCTAGAAGAAAGAAACTTTCATTACAGTTTTGCAAGTTTGCTTGACTTCTCCTCCTATGTTTTGTAGGGGAAAGTAGAATAGCAGAAAAAGAAGAAAAATGGGAGAAACTCCCCCCACCCTCAGTTCTAGAATAGACTGAAATGCCTCAGGCTTGTTCACAAAGACTTTCATAACAACCCCTAGCTAGCAAATGCTTTCCATGCAATGGCACATACTTCATGTATGGGGCAAGCAGAACAGTCTGTTTTTAATGTAATCTTGAAAGATGCCCCATAGCTTTAAAACTTTGATAGCAGAGTAGCTGCAGATGCAAACTTGTCCTGAGATCTTGAAAATTTTACATCTTGAATTTTGGATTGATCTGACCCTGGCAAGGAGAACCAATGGCAAAATCTGGATCATGGAGCTGCTCTTACAGAAAAGCCGGAACTTAAGTAGAATTTATTTTACAATGCTAAACAAACACCCTAGACATACTCTATTTTTTACTTTAGATTTCTGAGACATGTAAAATAGATATTTTTCTTATATTCATTACACAAAGTCAGTCAATCCTACAGATTTTCTGCCTTTCAGTTCAGGAATTTGAAACCTGTTTACCCTTGGAAACAAGGGCTAAATAATGCCATGGGCTATGTGTGCCTGCTTGTTTATTGTTCTCTTTGTCTCCCATTATTGCCCTAAACATTTAAACTCTGGCATGAATTTGAACCAAACCTACAGCTAAGAAGAGATCTAAAAATTCTGAAGTTCCTGTAAAAATAACGGAAATATGGAGCTGAGTAGACATCTTATTAATTCCACCCCAAGGGAAAGAACTTGGTGTGATGGTGAGAGATTTAACTCTAAGAAAAGTTGCATTTTGAGTCTGTCCCTTATCACACATCAAAATTGTCGTTCTTTAGTCAAGATTTCTTTCCTCAGGCACATAACAATGTGTGAGCTCCCAATGAAGCTTTGCCTGCAGCTGGGGAAGACACTCTCTCCCGTTTTTCATCCCTGTCCTTGCCTTCCCTTGAGCTAATTTTACTCCTTCAATGTCTACTCAAGAGTAAGGTCATACTAAAGCTTTAGTGTACTTCTTTCACAGTCACTCGATCACATGACTTATAATGACTAGAAATCACAATTTATTATTTTCAGTATTCAGGAAACAGTTTGTTTTGGTTTGAATCCATTTATCAGAATAAACTGCATGAAACCATGTGATCAACCGCATTCTCAATATTCCAAGTTGTGTGCATACCACTACTGCTTCAAGTGTTTTGGCCTGATCATAATTCTGCAATCCTTGTGCAAATGGTGGGATTAATTTCACCTATTTGTAGGAACCCCTTGTATAAACATCCGTATATATTTAAGATCAGCACTTATAAATACTATTAACTATATGACAAATATTAAAAAAAAGCAAAAAAACAAAAGAAGCCTGGAGCGTGATTCATGTTTCTCATTTAGAAATCAAAGAGGTCTTTGTTAAAATGTAATGTCCCCTACAAAAGCCTGTTTCTCAGCAACAACCAAGAAGAGAGGCCAGATTATCATCTCAGATGTGAATGTCTTAGACTATACAGTTTTGCGTTTAACCAAAAGTAACATCTCAAGACTCATCTTCATAGGTGTAGGACTCTGCCTTCCAAATATGAAAATTAGGACTAACTGTTTTACAGCATTACTGATTTGCCTCTTTTTCCCAGTGTCTGTGGAAGTTCTCTGTGGACACAGGGATTTACACGGATAAAGGGAGAAGACACGAGCTCCTGTTTAATGTGTTTTAACATGGGGCTAGGCAGGATGTCATTGTTTCCCTCCTTTCCACAAAGATTTTGATAGAAACATGATGCCTCCTGCCCAAAATATGCTGTCTCCTGCTGATATATTAATTTCCATCAGACTTGGTGTGTAGTCAGGAAGGATGATCCTGTATTAGTCACAGCTTTCAGAGACATTGCCTGAGCAGCTTTAAAAGCCATACTGCCGAGAGTGTGAGTCTAGGAAGACCTCAGGAGACATAAGACTGATAAGAGAGAATGTTATCACCCACCTTGGAAAATACTTAGTTCATTTTCTTAAATTCATTCACCCTCTACCTTTAAACAGGAAAATGTGGTAATTTGCTTTTTCTGCCTACAAAATCCTCATTCCTTAGATAAACCCATGTATTGCAAAAAGTATCTGTGAAAACAACCTGCTCTTTAATATATTTGCTAGACTTTCTTTTCCTCCCCAAAAGTATCAAATGTTAAATTGCCATCAGAATAACAGCTATTCTAGTTTATGAATATATGACATTAATAATCAGCTATGGTGGTTAGCTTTGGAATCTTTACATACACAAACTAGATGCTTTGCTAATTCACAGAGAAGTATTTTTGTAACTAAATACTACTGTAATAAGTCATCGGGTTCAGGTCTAGAAAGTTCAGTTGGAACTGTCAGCTAATGCTACTTAACAGCACTTGAAGGTTCAATGGATTATTCAAAAAGGCACTGAGCAGTCTTTTCTCTAAGTGCATAGCTGACACTAAAACTTAGAAATGTAATTTGAGAGATTTTTCATTTAAAGGATACTCAAATGTGTGCTTAGGCTGTGTCACTAGGCCCAAAGCACAGACAGTCTCAGATGTTCAAATGCATTCCTGACATAACATTGGCAATTGCGAACATTTAACAATTGCTAAGGAATAGTTAGTCACTTAAGTAGGTCTATGAATTTCAGAATCTGCTAAAATAATACAAATGCTCAGCCTTCAAAGGGGCTGAAAGTACCTCTAGTGAGTTGAGTGCCTGGTACCAATCTCTGGCCCGGAGGCCAAATGACACAGAATGGTCTAAGTCTGTATGAGTAAAACCTCTTGCCCCTTTAAATACTCTTGTCACATCTATCGTACTTACTGGATATGGACTTTGTGCCTATTCTAACTCACAGGAGCTGGTTATTTTACCCAGGCAAAATCCCTGATCGCTCTTAGACTCTAACAGGCTACAACACACTTCAGTGTACAGAAACCCACCTGTGAATGTTTAACTACAGACAAGGCTGGAGACCCTTCTTGGGAAGAGCTGAGCCAGCCTGAGCTTACTTGTTAACTGCACATTTTCATATTTGAGGGGAGGTTTGCATCCTTCTTTATTAGTATGGATAACATCTGTGAATTTAACAAGAAAGCAGTCTATGAATACAGCGAATAAATTAAGACCCAACATGTTCACAGTGTATCAGTAATGAATAACGTCTTCCAGGGAAAAAGAAGGCTAGGGAGACTTAATAAAAAGGAGTCTTTGTACAGCTAAATATGATGAAATAGGTTATAAGCATTTCAGTAAAAGCTTCTAAAAGGAGTTAAATTACCAATGGAAAAAATGTTCTTTTCTTCAGGGATGGGAGATGGATACTTGGGAAAAATCTACATTTATAAAGAGAAATTACTAAAATCTACGGTTTTAGAAAAAAAAATCTAAAAATCTTTTAACTTTCAGAAAGGAGGTTGGTTTCCTTAATTTACTATATTATTTTCATAAAAAACCATAATTATTTCATACTGTGACAGATGAAGGCAAAAAGTAATGCCAAAAGGGTAAAAGTGATCCCTAGATGTATAGTCAAGGGAACAAAGAGGTTCTGCTCTTTCTCTCTTCTACCTGTGTAAAGCTGCTTGACTGCCCTTTCCAGTTCTCTTCAGCTTCCAGTTCAAAATGGATGTTGATGAACTGCGCGGAATTCAAAGACAATCTGATACTGAAAGCTATGTATTACTGTAAAAAAAGCTACAGAGAACTTTATAAATTCCAAGGGTTAAGTGATACCTTGCTTGGACCCTCCAAGTCATGGGAGACACCAAGTTGATAATGGGAGCTATAAAACAAAGTCTAAAAACAACACAAAGGTTTGAAGTTGGTGCAGGATACATTCAGACTAGAAAAATATATACATTTTAACAATAAAGAAGATCACTATAACTAAATGAAATAATTCACCAATGGCAGCAGTGGAATCCCCATCACTAGAATTTCTCACTAAGTATTGATCTGTTTTTTCCTGAAGTTTCTCACAGGACCTAATCTAAGCATGTCTTATATTGGTTCTTTCTGATTTCATAATTTATAACTTTAAGAGGACTCACTCAACAGCCAAACAAAACTCAATTATTAATTTCATTTTTAAAAAATGTTCTTAAGGTCCATTCAGTAATGGAGCATCTGCATCTTTTGCTGAGAATGTATCTTTAAGTCTCATTTTCCTTTTATTTGTTTTATTGCCAATCTGAATATAGCAAAAACAGATGTTAAAGGGCTGGAATTTGGGTTTGATCTGAAAACAGGCCAAAAATTCTCCTAACAATGAAAATGACATTCATTAATATTTGCCAAAATTGTTGAACCACACTTGCTACTGTTTGACTCAATTTATTAATAACTGACAAGCACTCTAGCAAGGTTTTCTGGCAAGAATGAAACAAAGGAAATGAGCCAGAACAAGTGTAATCAAGAAATGTAAATAAACTTTAGGATAAAAACATGGTATGTTTGAACTTAGTATGAAATATTGACAGTTTCCTCCAGGAACTCTGCAGGTGGAGGAAGAAACTCTGAGATCTTCTGTGAAGAGGCGGGAAAAAGAAAGACAAGTCTTCACAGGGAAACAATGGGATTGTCTCACCCACTCTATCAAGCTCATGTCATTGCAAATGGCTCAGCACTATGTTCTGGCATTTAAGAGTTACAGACACTCTTCTGTGCTTTCAATTAAAAGGATTTTAAAGGATTTTAGACAGTACATGTAGTTCTGCAGACACTGTTTTGCAGTTATTTCATTTAAACGTCCCTGTGATGAGACTGAGGCTCATTCGTTAGTGACTGCATTTTAAAGGTAAAGACTTTTCATAGAGGGCTGGGACCTTAGCCCAAGGCATGAACTATTGCCATTCACCAAAATTTGGTCCAGATTTACCAGGTTCTACAAATGTTCTCTGACAACTTGCTGGTATCATACCCACTCTCACCTATCTGAATTTCTGTAAGAAACTGCAAGTCCTACAAGTGCAAAAACTCTGATATTTTTTTGAAGCTTGCCTGAATGCACAATGAGTTTTGTAGCTGGTAGCTAGCTGTAGGTAATTTTTCCGGGTGTTGTAATCCGCAGCTCACTTTACTTTGTAACTTTTCCCTAGAATTGAATGGTATCACTCCAGAGTCCTCCTCTGCCTGCGGCTTACGTATCTCTCTCCTTTTCACCTGGCAGGCTGGCTTGTGATATACAACCCGGGAGCAGCCAGTGCAAAAAGTATCTGCAAAGGGGATATACTAGCCCATCTGCGGTTTTGTGCTCGTGATGGACTTATTAATATGAGGCCTGCTTTTAAGTTTGCAGTTCTGGGTCCTTGAGCCAGCAACAGCACTGACTTCAGTGGCACCCTCTCCAGACAACTCAACAAGGAAAAAGGTCTCAGAGATATTTTATGTTACATGTGTCACAGGGGAACACATTAAAAAACAGCCTGATGTTCTGTAACCTCTTCTATGCTCAGGCTAAATTTATAGTGCTGAATTAAATGGGTGAGGGCCCACTCTCTGTCCCTTAATCCAGTTGACAAGGCGTAAGTCAAATTATTATTCTGTCATCCTCTCCCCAACTAGGAGACCACATCCAAAGTGGCTGTTGGGACAGGCAAGCCCCCAGCCAAGGTACCATCTGGAGGAATGCTTGCTGGTCTACTCCAAACCGCCAGAAGCCCTCTTGGTTTAGTATGCATGGGTCAAACACGGCCAAGCCTAAATCACCTTCAGCCCTAACAGACAGTAGACAGAGCTAATGCAGCTCTTGTAAACATACAAGGACTACTGTAAGCCTGCCCTTCAGCCTGCAACAGGGAGAAATTCAGTGGGTCAGAGGTACTGATGTGAGTCAGTCACTCTCAAGGCTACTATTCCTATAGAAATGCCTCCATTGGCTTCAGTGGAGTCCCAGTAAGGATAAGTTTCACCAAACATATTAACATCCATTAACACTCTTACATAAAAATTTGTTTGGTGGTATCCCAGCTCTGACTTTATTCTGGAGCATTTCAAATGTACAGGTAATTTTCAAGTTCATTTTTTTTATTGGAGGGATATAGAGAGGTAGCACTGGATGTGGACACCAGTTCAAAGCTATTCCAGACAGACGGTCAAATAGTGATAACACGATTCTTGTATCATGTATCTTTTGGAGCTCCTCCACCATAAATATTTCACATGGTGCAATGGGAACCAATTTTTAAAAACTCACTGAAGTTGAAACATACACTCTATAACAGATTAATATTAAGATTAGAATTAAGGAAAGTTGGAAACTATAATCATTTAAACACAATTTATAAGCCTAATTTCCTGCATGTCACTCCCAGATAATAAATACTTTTCTTTTGGCTTGGAAAAGCTGTGGAAAAAAAAAAAAAGTTAATTTAAGGCTCATTAGTTTATTTTTAGTAGCTTAAGATCTGAGGGTTTTGAAAACATTTCCCTTTTCTAATAGAACATGCCTTCCTGTATACCAAGGATGTCCACTGACCTCACTCCCTCCTGGAAGGTGCCACTGATCCATGACAGAAATCCTGTGAGGGCTTTGAAAGCTAAATAGGAACCAGAAAAAAAGTATTATCATGCTTAGCTGATTATAACATTAGAAATAAAGTTCAACTGCGAGTTTGGGGGGAGAAGGAGTAGTGCCTGAAACAAACAAGCACTTCCCGTGTTTGCCTGGAAGAAGCCAATCTTCCCTCTGCTTATATAATAAGAACATTACTCGCTAATTTGCCAGTAGCTGAAAGGGATTTCTGTTTTTAGCTCTGGGTCTGTGGTAACTGTTTTGTTTTAAATGAAAATTAAATGGGAACATACAGCTAAGAAACCATTGAGCCATAATTGAAGTGCATTAATGGTAATTACTGCTTTCTTTCACTCATCATTTTGACAGAGAAATCCATTACTACTCCATCTCCATGTTTCCACAAATTACTCTTCCCTGTGGATGTGCAGTGACTTAAGGAAATAATGCCTTTGTTCTATACATTTTTCTGTAGTGTGGCCCTGTTCTCCCTGTACCTCTTTCCCTGGGGATACAACTGAAAATATCAATAAACTGTATAAACAGTTTACTACTTTGATAGGGATAAGAGGAAAAAGAAGGTACCAAGTATTGAAGTGAAACTGTGAATGTCAGTTATTGAGAGATGTAACATGTTTGGTATTGCTTATAGCCATAAATTAATTGCGCTGATTTATTTCAAGCATCTTGTCTTGTTAGTGAGAGACACTTTCCCGAGACTGTAATTTCAGCAGGTAAGATCCTTTCAAAGGTTTTATCAGTTTGGGCACAACATTTTCATCTCTTTTCTCACAATCTTCTTTTCAAATGTGCTCCGGCAGTTGAGGAAACTGAATTATCCCCACAGGCTCAAAGCACAGTTCCTTCACTTCCTGGTTGATGAACTTCAGTGGACTACCACCAGCACTTACCATGGAGGTACTTCCACTCTTGCAGAGAGACTGGATATTGCAGAAGCCAACAGCCACTTCTTCATTTGCATTTGAGGTTGTTGCAAAAAGTTTTGTATTGAAGTAGCAATAAAATACCAACTATTTCAGAAGTCATCACATAAAGAAACAGATTAACCATAAGAGATAATTTATTGTAATTCATTTAATTAAAATTAAACATGCATTTAAATGTTTTATTCACTTATTTAAGGACAGTGATAAAGCTTTAAAATTAATAGGTTTTCTGCAATAATATCAGCCTAAATGATAGGCCTAAAATGAAGTGCTCTAGAAGGAAGAGGTCTTCCCTTTGCCACACATTTCCCCTTATTTTTGCAACTTTCAGCAATAACAATTCTACAAGGATAAGTAAGAAGTGTTCAAATTATGTCAACACAGGTATGCTTTATTTTTTTCTGCATCTACATTATGTTCATATAGTTCTGTAATTTCTCACCTGGGAGACAGATACATAGAAACAAATAGAATGAGGTATTTGGAATAAAAAAGTGGGAATGAGGCTTTTGGATGCCTAATTGACTAATTTTATTTAATTTCAATAGGAAATAAATATTTAAGTCTGGTACAAAATTTGTTGCTTAATTACCAAGATATAGTATATATGCCTTGCAACCAGTCTTACTTGTGTAAGAGACAAGTCTTTGACTTCCTTACTATCAGAAACTGAAGATTTTGCAAAATCTATTTTGTTAAATAATTTTCTGTGAGATTCTAAGAAGATTATATATTACTGATGAAGTAATACTGGTATATTTCTTAGATGTTCTAGAATTGCATCTTTTTACAGGATGAAATTATGTAGCAGAATCCTCTCTTTTCTAAAAATGTTACTTCCTGTTCCATGGGCATAAAGCTCTACTGGTACAAAGAAACAGAATTAGTTGACGTGAAGCTTATTCTGGGATTCAAATAATATCAAGGAAAAGAAAGTATATTGTAATACTAGATCATCAGAACAAAGATATGGATTAATGACTCAGATTCTTGGGCTATAAATAATCTCCACTGCATCAAAACTGCTGTGTTTTCATAAAAGCCCTGATGTTATGGCAGTTTCTCTGGCCTTCCAATGAACTACATCCATGTTTAAAAAAAACAAACCCAAATGTAAACATTGTAAACCAATATATAACTAAAAAAAAAGGGCAAAGGGGCTCTTAGTCCAACCCTGAAATGATTGGCTTGAAATGTCCCAGCAAACAGTGATTTTACAACAATATTAGAAGGAAAATATAAAGAAAAATGCAAGAAGAAGTGAAGAAAATGTTACCCAGCTGAAATTGCAAGCAAGAAAATTGTCAAAGCAGGGACCTCAGGATAATGTAAATTAAAACTGTGCTAATCCTAACAGATACTCCTGCGTTCAAAGATCTCTATTGCTTGCCTGGGGGAACTGTGGAGTCACAATGCAGGCTGTTCTTTCAATGTTCTGCCTTTTGCAAAACATTTCCTAATGCCCATCTTCAATTCCCTTGTCACAGGATCCATCCATTACCTGTCTGTTTCTAATAGGCATGGAGAGATTATTGTTCTTTTCTTGCTTTTACGAGTGTGTTCTTCTCAGCCTTCTTTTCTTTAGACTAAACAACCTCAGTACACTTAAGTATTTCTTTTTAAACCTCCTGATGTTAGTACCTATAATTTAGGCAAGAAGATTCTCTCAGTACATTATGTTCCCTCTAAACAAGAGGCAGGTTATTAGAATTCAACTCATTAACTGCATTAATGTTGACCCAAAGAAAAGGTATACAATCCCCTTCTTGCCGATTTTTCTTTTTAATGTAAGAGTGCAGTATGGTGGGATGCTCTATCTCTGGAGCTGCTCCTCTCTTTCCACAAGTAGCCTATGCACCTCGTTCAGAAGCTCTGAATTTTTCAGTTAGACCAGACATCTACTTTTAGTTGGTTTGACCAGAGGTAGAAACAACTCTCAACCAAAATGTGGACGATGTAGCTGCCTGGTACATGGCTACACCACTTCACACAGGTTCATCTGCCAGACCAGACTCTACCAGCAAATGCCTGCTTTCACGCAGGTATGTTTGAGTGTATAAAGGTGTAACTAGATGGATCTTTTATTTGTACCTTATCTTTGGGTCCATGCTGAACTTTAAGCATGTAGTTTACATGTATCGCTGTGCTCACGTAGTTGTGCACAGTCATTGTATCATTGTATAAAAGAGCAAACTGTAAAAGATGGTTGGGTTGATTTGTCTTCATCTTCTCTCTTAAAGCTTGAACTCTTGTAAAGAGGGAGCTGGTTAACCTAAGTGAGCTGTCAGACTAACACAGTTATATTTTAGAGCACCGTGTGGGGTGGAATACCAGTTTGCTGAGCACCTTCCTGGGTGAACTGGGAAGGTGCTCTTGGGCAAAACCCAGTGTAGGTGGTACTGCAGCACTTGAGTCCTGCTGAGAAGTTAGCCCCTCTAAAACTTTGAAACCTGTTTTATCAGGTTATGTGCTTGAATCCCACCTGAAGCTATTTATTTCCAAAAGTTACAGTTATTTGCAAATTTTTAATTAAATCAAGGGAAATCAGATGCCTTAAATCTGAGTCTTCGGGTCCTCCAAACATCTTTCAAAGCCTTTTGGTATCAAAATGTTCCTGTTCATCTGGCTCCAAGATTTTGAAGCCTGTTCTCCTAGGGACAATGTTAAAACTAAGGATTCATGAGATCTGGACTAAACCATCATACAGTAACTAGCCCATTTCCCAAACATATCTACTAGGCAACACGTATTTCTTTCTGGTGACATATAAGTTGATTTTCTAGCTTTAAGAGACATATTTTTAATGTTTCTTTGTATATACATTGATATAAATAGAGATGCGATTCTATCATAAATTTCCCCTTTTATATTGTGCCTCCTTGTCTTACACATCTTTTTCCTCACCTACTGCAGTTCCTACAGGAAACGAATTTCCTCCCACAGTCGCCCACAATCCTTCTGTCCCATCAAACAATACAAGCTCCATTACATCATTACATGAATTAAATAGGAAAATAAATAAATAAATAAGAATGGCAATCTTTTCATTTCAGGAGATTCAGAACAGACTTCTGACACTGAGTTTAGCACAACCCATTTCCACAGTATTTTGTTGTTCCAACGTTTTGGTCTCTTCCTCAGCACAGATACATCATGTACAACCTGCTGACAAAGACACCAGAAGACTCTGAGCAAATAAGGACTGGAACTGAGCTCCCAAATCCCAGTTACTTTTCAAATCAGCTGAGGATGTTTTGCTGTTAGTTCAAGTGCTTGTATTGGACCTTTATGTATCGCAGTGAATTACAAATTAAGGACCCATTTGTTTTGCAATAGAAAGAAAACCAAAAGACTTTTTGTGTATCTTCTGCTGATTGAAACAGAAAAAGGAAAATCATCCTCTTGGAAGGGCAGCTAAGGACAGAGACTGGCTTATGGTATTATCTAATATTTTGGGGAAAATTGAAGACAGATCCTAGGCTGGGCTCATGTCACCAAGATTACCTACCTAAACCCTACATGTTTAGTCTAAGCTTGTCATCTAGGCTCCTTATAATTAATAGGTCCTCTGAGGGTGTGAAATGAGATTAATCTAGCTGTCAGGGACTTCAGTAGGTTTACAATTCCTGTTGAGTAATTATGTCTGCTAATTACTAAGAAAGGTCAGAAAAAAAATCACATCCCTCTTACACCCACCAGGGCTTTGCAAAGCCACCACACAGATAGATGTTCTCAAATATTTGTCTGTCTGACACAGTTTCAGAAAACCTGTCTGTCCATGGTAGAAATCACCCAAGACAGGTGAACATCTGAGACCCAAAGTTGCTGCTTTGCTATTTCAATGTCCAGTACTGATGCAATAATTTGGTGATTTTTTTGAGCTTAATCATATAATGTAACTGTTGTTGCCTATTGATTTATGCTGGTGGCTCTTAAAGACAAGGCCTGCTACTTGACTACATGTCTATATAAGTCACTGAACTGCAAAGAAGTGTTCAGTGTCTCCTGATTCACAGGTTGATCATCATTGTCTCTGCCATACCATCCACTTTTATCTATTTGTCTGCAGTTTTACATGAAGACTACAAGCTCTTAGAACAAACCTTGTTCTAGGCTGTATATCATAGAGTACATGAAGTCCAGGTCTCTGACTGGAAGTACACTCATGTCTTTGGTACACAACCCAGCAAAATAACCATGAGTATCACCGATTTGGAAGTTCGAAAGAGATGGGGTCTGTTATAAAACTCCTTCTAGTATTGCAGTGGTTAACAATCTTGCAAGGGAACTTAAGCGTTTAGTGGACATTGTTCTGTGTGCAGCATCCACAGTGTTACACTGGGAGGCTAGTTAAATTGACAGTGAGTATAAGGAATACTTTCAAATCTATGGAAGATATTTAAAGTATAAGGTTAAGTCCTAAACAGGAGGAAAATCTACAGTAGACTGTGAACATTGTAAAACTATCTGCTTATGCGACACAAACTTCATATTGGTGCATTTTTGACTGCTCAGATAAAAGAGAAAAAAATACCCCCTTCCTCACCCTCTCTATAATAAAAGCTGAAAAAAACTAAGATCCCTGGTCCACAGGAAAAATAAAATCTTGGTTCTGGCACCAAAACTGTCTTAATTATACTTTACACATGACAACTATTTCCTTATAATCTAAACCTCTGCTCCCGTAAGCATTCAAGCAAAAAAATTAAGCTGATTTAATACATCAAGTGTGTTTTGTTCCCCAGCATAAGATGAATAAAATTTAGTGTTCCTGGGGGTCAAAACCCACACATTGTAGCAGACTTCTTGTAAATCTTTTAGATAAGTTTAGGATGGCTGCTGTTATTTTTGTAACCTTCCTTTGAACCATAACTTCCTCATCAGGTACTTCATATTCTACCTCAGAGACATAAAACTCCCCAAAGCCAAGCTATTTCTTTCAGCTCTTTTAGAGTACAAAGCAGCCATGCAACCATCCCTAGGGTCATGCAATATTGCTACGTTTTGCATCAGTACTTCAGAAGACAGATCTCGTCCCTTATAATTTTTCATACTTAAATTGGCAGAATCTACCTGGAGGAGCGGCAGGGTGCAGCTTATTTCAAATGAGGGCACAGGGGCACACACTGACTGGCTGCCAGCTTGGTTGTAAACCTTGAAATAAAGCTGTGGTGTCATAACATCCATTATATGGCTAATACAGTGTTCAGGGCAGTAAGCTAAACTTTAAAATAAGTTGAGGACTAAAGAACAGACTTCAACGAGAAGCTGAAAATCCTAAAGTCAAAAAGGGACCTATTAAAGCTTCATTGTAATTTTGCACATGTAAATTTGCAACAAGTATTTTTATGGTCTATTCGAATGCATATGTGTTTTGGGTATTAAAAAGCTGGATAATAACTGGGTAAACATTTTACAACTGGGAGCTATGAATTACCCATTTTCCTATTTTCTAGGAGTTTTGTGAACCTAAATGTACTAAAACTCATGAAATGTTTAAATACTATAGTGCTGGAGGCCACAGGATTGTCTCATTATCATTTCATACTGTGCAGAAATCATCATTGTATTATTCACTCATAAACTAATGCTACACTGTACAGCCCTTACTTTATTTCTATCTTAATTGCGTTTTTGGCTTGTCTTAATCACCCCCTCACAAAAACAGTTCCAGGAACATTAACCAGAAGAAGTTAAACAGGTCCATCACCCTGGTCCTAATAAAATGCCCCTTCCAGCTCCTCAAAATCAAATGGTTGTGTTCTCTCTCTCTTTCTTTCTTTCCGAAACTTGAGCCCTACCCTCTTGGTTTCTTGGTATTGCTTCAACAGTCTAGAGGGGTTGAACTCCCAAAGACTATGCATGCTATGTCTTCTCTCCTAGCTTGTCTTCTTGGAAGCTGGGAGGTAGGTTTGAACTTCCATGAGTTCAGGCAGGTGAGGCTTCTACCCCTGTTTCTAGATGAATAATCCAACACCACACTTATAAGCAAAAGATGCATGTTCTTTTCTTCCTGTGATCATGTTTTGGGCAGAAGTGGCAGTTGTTGCCTTCTTTACTTTTTGGTGAGCCCCAAGGTTTTTGGGTCTTACTAGGTGCTCTCAGAGTATGTGTACCAGACTGGATTCCCTGGGAGACCTGGATGTCCTCATTTGTGTATCCCAAATGGCTTTAAGTAACTACTAGGTACCCAAATATTCATCAAATATTGGTGTCCATGTCACATTAACAGGTAGTGGTAGCTTTTAATTGTCTAACTAGGTTTCTATGTAAACATCTCAGCGCTTCTGCACCATCTGGTCCATTAGCAAGTAGGTGGGTTTTGTGTGAAAGACCAGCCTTTTTCTGGAAATCTGCTCACTAGGCAAGTGACTGCTGTCGGGATCTCACCCTGGCCTTTTAAACAAATTTAGAAACTGTGCTGTGGTTGCTACCTGAGACCAGTGCACAGAAATTCTATGAATACTTACTCAGCAATGGGGTTTTGTTTTGTTTAAGGTATTAACTGAAATCCAGAGCTTCTCCAGAGTTCCTAAAAGAAACACGATGGTATTTTTTGGAGAAATGACAAATGACAGTCACCTTTTTCATTTCAAAAAGCAGGAATGTGACTGTGATATTTTTAACATGCTGGGGTAGTAGAGTGGGGGCAGATTTGTCAAAGCTACTTATTTTACAGGGTGACATTTAGCATGAACAGGTTAGCAAATGGCTTGAATTTGTCTAGAAAGAGAAAACTTGAACTGTGACAATAAACATCCCAGCAGAGATAAAAGGAATGTTTAAAATTGGTTTCATTAAACTGCAATTATGACTTCTACTTTTGGTTCTCAGTAGCTTCAGGGAGACCTTTGTAGTGCCTACCCTTCCGCCTGCCCTACCCCCCAGAATTAAAAGGACTAGTATTCTAAACTGGAAAAAGGCAAAATCTTATATTTATGCAGCCCTGAATTTGCATGAGGTCTTGTAATTTTTAATTTTTCCTAGTAATTCAGTACATTACAAGAATCTCTGATGGCAGGAAGTTGCAGAAAATTCATAGAAGTAACTGTGCCTGTGTTTACAAAAACTGTTTAGGTCATATGTGCAACCCATAGCCCTTCCCTGGACTCCCTTGGACTCAAACATATCCTTCGGTGTAATAGTTTCTACCCCCAGATTGCACTGCTTACCAAGAATAATCAAAGCAGCTATGTCCTCTGTTGCACAGCTATATCCACTTCCTCAAAGCTGGTAATGCTAGTTCCAAGTATCACTGCAACTCAGTGAGAAGGGGGAAACCTCCTATGACCAGCTTCACGTTCAGTTTCTGGAATACTTTGTGCTGTGATATACTCACCCAGAGAAGTCTATACACAAAGCAAGATCAACATTTAAATGTCAAACATGTCTGGGATATAAAGCTGAAAACAAACCATTAAGTTACCAGAAAACTACGTGTGCTGATTGCTTAATTGCAATGCACACAGTCCACGTAGCTGCCTTCACATTAAGTCTGCTGGATCACAGGCAGTGCTCAGTACCTTTACAAACCTTCTGCATTTCAGCAAGTTTTACCTCAAATGAACTCAGCTACAGCACAAAGAAAAGTCATCATAAACTCACACTGTACTGCCTGCTGAAGAATGATTCAAAGAACAGCTCAATCTGTTCTTAGCTGGAACAAATTGTTCAAAGAACCAGACTGCTTAAAAATTATATGCACCATTAAGGCAGAGTGCACAATTCCCCAATAAAGTGCTTGTTGCTGTCATTCACTACACCTATTTTACTTATGCATAAATGATAAACTCCATATTAGGCATCTAATCACCAAAGTTATGCCTTTCAAAGAATAATTTAAAGATATGTTTTCTTAGTTGTCTCATGCAAGCTCATAGAATCAGAATAGTTTGGGCTGGAACTGACCTTTAAAGGGCATGTAGTCCAACCCCCCTGCAATGAGCAGGGACATCTTCAAGTAGATCAGGTTGCTCAGAGCCCCATGCAACCTGACCTTGAATATTTCCAGGGATGGGGCACCTACCACCCCTCTGGGCAACCCGTGCTACTGTTTCACCACCCTCACAGTAAAAAATTTCTTCCTTCTATCTAGACTAAATCTACCCTCTTTGTGTTTAAAGCCATTACCCCTTGTCCTATCACAACAGGCCCTGCTAAAAAGTCTGTTGCCATCTTTCCTGTAGGCCCCTCTTAGGTACTGGAAGGCCACAACAGGGTCGCCCCAGAGCCTTCTCTCCACCAGGCTGAACAACCCCACCTCTCTCCGCCTGTCCTCACAGGAGATGTGCTCCAGCCCTCTGATCATTTTTGTGGCCTCCTCTGGACTGACTCCAACAGGTCCATGTCTTTCCTGTGCTGAGGGCCCCAGAGCTGGATGCAGGACTCCAGGTGGGTTCTCAAGAGAGCAGAGTAGAGGGGTAGAATCACCTCCCTCGACCTGCTGCCCACACTTCTTCTGATGCAGCCCAGGCTGCAGGTAACTAAAGAAAGGGAGATCATGCGCTATTCTACCTATAGGACCTCTTAAACATATGCACAGGGGTTTGTGCATGACAGAGGGTGTTTCTCTGTGGTTTATTCTGCATTTTATTCTCTATGATTATTCCAGCTCCTTTTGCAGTTTGTAATTAGAGAAAAGGGAGTTTAAAATGGAAACATCTTGCGATTGAACAGCAGTGGCAATAAAAGTCTAGAGGTTTCTTTGGATCACTACCCTATTTGTCAAGCTATATCAAGACCTCACTATACGTACTGTACAAGACAGATCTAGAATCAGCAAAGCAGAGATTAAACCTGAATGGCTGAATTGATGGAGGTTGGTAAAGAAATAAAAAGAAAGTTTTAGGACCAAAATAAAATCTTAACAGGAAAGCAGCATACAGTAAGATCTCTTGGGAAGAAAAAAAGAACAGCTCAACCAGTCATGACCAGAGCTCAGTCAATAATTCTTTAAAAATAAATTGTTTGACACTTCCCCCCCCTCTATTCTATAAATCAACTAGCTTTCTGAATGCATCTTCCAGTCAGAAGTATGTGATGAACTGCTAGTGGATAGTGAATAATTTTTCTACATATTTCTGGAGTTATACTGCATTTATAGGTACTGTAAAGTCAATATGTTCTCTGCAAATTCTATAACAATGAGTTAAATTGGGGGATATGCAGGAAGAAATCAATTTGCAAAAACCTTCTTTTGTCAAGTTATTCTGGCAGACCTATACAAATGGGTGAGCATCCTTGTAAAAAGACCAGTATTGCCAATTTACTCCAACGTTTTTTTTCTCAAATTTCAAGTGTCATTATAGCTTTTCACTCATATTCAAAAAAATATCAAATGATTAACATATGGGTAGAACAGAGCCCGAACAACAGTCTTTAGGAATATTTTCGTCAGGATAAAACCACCCAATTGTCAGTTATTTTAACAAGATTCCATTTTGTTTGATATGTGTTAACATAGACTATGACTTTTTTTTTTTTTAAACTGTAGCTTTTACATACTGTAAGCAAACCTTACATATTGCGTTGCTTGGAAACTGATTAAAACACCAAGTCAAACAGAATTAGAAAGAACTGTCCAGTTATACAAAAAAAAAAAAAAACCTGTTAAAATCCCGTTAATTGAATACAAATCTAGCTCAGTTTTCTTGGCAAATTATAGTGTGTCATTTTAATGTAGCTATGCAGCTGGTTTAATAGAATTAGTGACAATTAAGATAAAATGATAATAACTTTGTTTACCTAAGACACTGAAATATAGGCTACAGTTTATTGCGGTTTTAAAAGGCACTTTGATGAGCCTTTTGGTCTCTAGATAAATTTGTCTGATTATTTGTTTGTTTTTTCTTCTCAGTTTGAGAAAACAAGAAAAAAGTCAACAGCATACAAGTGTCCCAGGAAGGTCTCGTGGAGGATCTAGAGGAAAATTCAATTAAGGGAAACACATTGTCTGTGGTCTCACGTTTCTTTTGGACATGTGAACTCAAGTAACTGTAAAGACAAGTATATCCAACAAAACTTTGTCTCTTAATTCTAATGAAAATTGAACCAACAATTAAATAGGCAATTGAAATTCCATCATAAATTGCCTTTCCTTGGAAATTAAAAAAAAAAATAATCAGAAAGGACGGTGCTGATTTTGCCTTTTTTCACAAAAGAAGTCTTCTAAGGACAAAGTGTACTGATGTTGAAATATTGTTCCCACTTTGTGAAATTAGTATTTTGACTTTTCATTTGGAACAATGTCATGTTAAGAGATTTATTAGATTTTACATAAGATACATAAGAAATGGCAAATAAAGATAAAACTAAATACTGAACTGAATATTGCATACTGAAAATCAAAACTGGATACTGGAAATCCATACTGAATGCTAAATAAAAATATTTTAAAGGTTTTCTTTGTGTAAAATACTGGAATTTATTCTAAGTCAGAATAAAAACAAATTACTGAATTACCACATTTGCTATTAAAAAAAAACTCCTCAAATCTATCCATAAAACATAGATGTTTGCTGAAATGTCTGCTGAAAACTCAGCAGCTACTTAAGTTCCTAAAACTGTGATAACAAAGGTGTGTTAATTTACATAAGCTAGTTTTGGCAGCAATCGTCACACAATAAGTTGAAGATATTTACAGAAATCTTCCACTCTAATGCTAAATTCTAAATTTTAAATTGGTCAATTGTACCTTAAAAAAAATAGAAAAAGGAAAAACATGGGGGTCACAACTGTGAAATCCAAGTCAAGGAAAGTATTTTTGTCAGATCTAAGTAGAAATATACTCATCAGATGACTAGGCAACAACAGTCTTATGCTGTCCTCTTCTATAGCTTTGATCAAGGTCACCACTATAGATGGAAACACTTTCTAAAAGAATGATTCATATTTTACTCTACTGTGTGCAAATATTTGCATGCCCTAGTAGTGATGTGTATATATACGCATGTGTGTATGAGTGTGCGCACTCTGTCAAAAATCTGTTTGATCTACTATCTCTACATCAGCCATGGGCGTGTCACACCCATGCTGTGACATCACGACTATTCTGCCTCTATTTGGGATGTCAAATAACCATTATACCCAAGCTGAACTCAAAGACTGAATGAGGCAATTTCATGGCATAATCATTGTATTGATGCTACGGTCTTCTCAGGACAACTAAAAGCCTATTCATATTTAAAGATGTAAGCAATAAAGCTATTTGAATGTCACTATTGCCAGCAGTGTGGGAGCAGTGGAGTTATTGGATGCTGAACACAACGTAATGGCTCTGGGCAAGAGGAAGGCTTGTGACCTCTCTGCCTTCACAGGGCCATGTGCGTAGGAAACCTCCTCAAAGGGCTTCTGATACAAAATTGTAATTCTTGTGTATCTCTGTAAATGTCAATGCCATTTTGCTAACTTTTAGCGAGTGTGAGCTCCAGTGTGACTGTTTTTGCTATTTGAGTGAGAGGACTCATTTGAGGGAGAAAAATAACAAGAAATAACAGAGGTTTTTTTATCTCCTGTGCCTAAGGATGAGGAAACAGGTTGTGATCCTACTAGTGTGACTGTAAACATTCTCTCCAGCTTCAATAATAGTGGCATTTGGCCTGTTGCTATGAAAATCCTCTTTATAATCGCATTGTAACTAATAGATGTTCAGATTTCCTGCTTATTCCTCATCTTACATGACACTGCAGTCTCTTTTCCTCTTCAGGCTCCTTGTGGCCCAAAGCTGTCGGGTTCCCCAAAAGAGGTGATGGCATCGCACTTACAAATCATGTGCCTCTGCACGTCTCCACTGCTGTCTTCAGCAGAAATTTTACACTAGTTCTTATTTCTGGAAATACTGGGCAGGATTTTCTTTTCATCTTGAAAGGAATCTTTATAAAGCCATCAACCTCTTGGATTTAACTTCAGTATACAAGTGCACTGATTCCTCATGTTGGAAAATATAAAATTTTTTCGTACCAATTATGTATTTAAGGCAGGTCTGTGGAAATTACTTGGAGGTCAATGGGAGCTGTGTGCAACCAAGGATAGAACTATTCTTCTAATGCAAAATGACAATGGATTATTTTAATTTTTTTCCTTTAATCTGAACATTATCAGGTTAAAAAAGAGATCTCCTTTACCTTTTAAGTTCTCAGGACAAACATCTCACATTTCCTTAATGAGTTCTTAGTTTTACTGGCATAACACTGTCTCATAGAATAATCATCCAGAAAGAAGTCTTCAATTAAGACATCTGCCTTAATATGTTTTCACTTGAGCCAGTGTTACATTTCCCTTCCACTGTTCACTTTTATGATGTGTTTGTCTAGACCTACCCAGAACATGCTCGACTGTTTGTACAGTAACAGAAGTCCATTTTTCCGATAAAGATAAAAGAGAGGCGGAGGATAGAACAAACCAGCTGGTAAAACTAACCATGTATGAAGATTCTTTTCAAAGCAGACTAAGCTCACAGTTTAATTCTGATGCATTCCTTGCACTGTACTTAAACAGAAAGAAAATAATAAGGCAGCATGTTGCAAGACATCAACACATAAAACAAATGAAAATTTACACAACATTTGCCCTGTAGAGGGACATGTTCCAACACAGACTTGATTTGCTTTGACATTTAAAGCTACAGCTAACACTAGAAAGTGGCAAAAAAAAAGTCTGAAATGATTTAGGAAAGCCAAGTCCAGACCCAAGGAATAAATATCTACATGGGAAGACTGAAAAGGAAAATACATTTTATCACCTGGGCTGAACTTCCATCCTACAAGCCTTGAAAACTCAATACTAACCCATGGGCTAGACCAATTAACTGGGCTTGAACCCCCAGCCTGTTTTTGCTTTCAGGTTTATTTTCTGTATTTATGTAACATAAAATGCATAAGCTGTCCACAGTACAGTATCCAGTGCTAGATTTTGCTTCTTGGATGACAGTAAGACCACCACACAGTCTCACTGAGCCTATTCTCCTGTCTCTACAGGTTTTATTTTTGAGTGAAAGTTACCCAGGACTACCCTTAAAGATCATGCTAACACTTATTCCCAGACCTCACACCACTGCAACAGTTACCCCTACTGTCTATCAATCTACTCCCATCCTATGACCCACACAGACAACCAAACTACATACCCGCTGCTTTCTAAAACTGGACCCTATGCTATCAAATATATAGGCCAGCAACAAGTGCTTTTTAATCTGCATGGTCTCTGCAATTAATCATACCTGCTCACCATTCCGGAATACATCTTATACAGGATGGGTAGCACGGTTACGTGGGCAAACCCTCACCTCTCCAAAATGATCAAGGAGAGATGTGATGGGCATCCTGGGGACAGGACTAGGAGTATTAAACAGCATAGACTCTGAAGTTTTAGCAAAAAAAAGTAAGCTTGGCAATAGGTGATTTGCATAAGCTATAACACCAATTGCAATCTTTGATGACACTAGGAACTAACCAATGGCTCTTCTCAGATACATTACCCCAATGGGAAAGAATTAATGAAAAGGACCACCAACTAATTGTGGACACACTAGATTCAGCCCAGATTAATGTCTCTCTTTCTCTTAGTTGCATTCAAAACCATTTGGGAGTACAATCTACTGTGGCAGCGATTGTAAGAGAAGGTGAAGAGGGTACCTTATCCACTGATACTGGAAGAGTAATCTGGGATAACACAACTGAATTTGAAAGGGAATTCCAATCCTTGTGGCATCTGGTCAATTTTACCTATGTCCCCACTGACAGTAAAGCCACAGCTTCTATTTTGACAAAATGCAATACTTTGGTCTATACCGTATACATCATTGTGCTTGAATTAAATCACAATGGAACTGTGGTCTCTCCACCAGAACATAGAGTATGGGCCTAACAAAATGAGAACAAATGGCAAACTGTTGATGCTGATGCGTGTGCTGTATGGGAACAACAAGGATTTATTTGTGAAAGTAATATTGTCAAGGCGCAAGACATTTGTCTTGACACTGAATAAAATATTTGTCATTTTGAAATACATCCCGATGAAACCCCTGAACCTGCACTTATATATGCTGGTAACTGATGTGTTTGTATGAGAAGACTTTGTGATTCTATATTTATAGACAACACCACTGTAGAGACAAATAATCACTTAAATATATGTATTTGTAATTTTACCAAAATTATGGGATGCAACTTTAACTATTCAGCTCCTGTCACAACCCACCAATTGTTACAAACCAAGTATTCATTGTATTACAATTTATTGTCTACCTTATTGGAATGAATTTCACATTAGTGAGAAAACTGTTGCAGCATGGCGACCTGAGTCAACTGCTAAAACGTATTTGAAACAGTGGACAAAATACCCAGATTACCATCCATTATGATGCAGAGAAGATACACCATGTCCTAGAAAGAATGAATAAATATGGAGAACATGACTGGTGTGAAAGACTTTTTGGATGGTCACCAACAGTACTGGAATTTTGAATTTGATGCTGCATCCAACTGTAGTTTTGCTAGTTTTGACATCATTATGCTTGCTGCTTATAATTATTCTGTATATCAAAGTTTGGCAAAAGATGAAACAAATTACATCAATCCAGCATGTAAAATACATACAATCAACAGATTCCACATGTAAAATGGTATATAGCTAATATTAGTTATGATATTGGAACTAAACAGCTTATCAAATAATTGGAATCTTACCACTGATCTACAACATAACACATATTTATGACACAGAGGCAAGAGGTAACAGTACTATCACTCTATGAGTTGATAAAGTAGATTGACTGTTGTGTTTGGGTGGAGTGTTAGGGATGTGTTTGATCCCTTAATCAAGCTAGTGCCGGTTTGATACAGGCTCCAAGGGAGCTAAAAGCCTGAGCTATAGCCAGGTCAAGAACTCCTCTGGTTCAACCTGTTCTCGCAAAGGAAAACCCACAAAGGACACAGTAAATATCAATACAGATGAGTTTGGAACACCACTGATCATGAGATTAATACATAAATAACAGGTGGCTTTTCCAAAATTAATTAATAAAAAAACAAAGTTAGTTGTGAGTACAAGGTCTCATGCATACCTTTTCCATTGCATATAATTTGACTATGAGTCAACCACTTTATCCCATAAATATGACAGCCTAAGTGAGCCTTCTTTGAGCTGTCCCTGCTAGGCAGCGTGTCTGCATGGCAACAATCTCCCCTTGAGGTGGGACCCCTCTCAAGGTTGTTCCTCAAGGCAGAAAGACCTTTTACCAATGGCAAATCTTTGCTAAGCGACCTATAGCGTGCATAACTCTATAGTATGATAACTTAGATTTTGCCTTGGTAACACTGAGTGCATGGTCAATTGATGCTAATGAAACATATGCAACCCTTTAGACATAAACCATTGATCAAGTTTGGACCTAAGTCTGAATCCAACCACACCTAGACTCTTCTCTGAGAAGTTTAGAAAGCAAGAGGGTCCATTCTGGACCTCTGGTTCAGCTGGAGGGCCTCCCTTACCCTTTGTATTCTCAGTCTCTGTGTGAATGATTGTAACTCGAGAGTAACTCAATTTTCCTTTGTATGTTTTCCCACACAGTAATTAATAGAATGAACCTTCCTATGGATCTCTGTTAAGTTGTGCGTTTGCAACATCATATTACAATTGCTTTGCTAACACTTCTGACAGTGGCTCTTTCAGCAATCTAAAACACCCATCCGCAACAAATATGGTGCTGGTAGGAAGCACAGGTTTGTCGATGGCAGAAAGGCATCCTGCTATACCAAATACTGCTAGTCATCCTTGTTTCATAATATTATTGTGTCTTGCTTTGTTACTGTCAGTGATGATGTAAACTGAAACAATATGATGTCTTATTAAGAGCAATACAGTTTCTGAACTGCTTTGTAGTGACGGAGGGACATGGAGTTGTAGCCCAGCAGGCAGGGCTAAATGCTGTATTAGCGGAAAGTAGATTTATTTAGACCTGTAACAATCTAGACCTTTGTCTGTCTGCTTGAAAATTCATGGCTATAAAATAGCACACATTTATGAACATCACTGCTTGGGACCATAAATAGAATAAGAGATTATTTCTCAGTATTCTTTAATATTTGCTTTTTAGAATTCATCAGATTGAATTCTTTATAATTAGTATTCTTTAGATTTGCTTGATTTTTTTTTTTAATTCTTAGTAGGATTTTGTATGATGGTGTTTGTTAATAAAAAGAATTTGCTGATTAGCTTCATTTGATGCTGACTAGCTTCATTTTCAGTTTTACAAAGCTTTATTTTAATATTTACTGACTGAGCACATTTTGGAGGAATTCTGTTGCTTTAACCTATTATTTCCTTCATGGGTTTCAGAGAAAAAGATCCGTACTCTGACTACTGTTTAGTCCATTGAGGAAACCGCCCCGATGTGGTGCATCTCTAGCTGGAGGGTATAAAACCTATGCTCAGTTTCTGAGCTGTGGTGGCACAGGGCTTGTTTTAACATCCTCTGCATTTCCAGAGACAGTGTGTCTCTCCCAGCTTGCTTTCTGGGTTGTACCACCTGGTGAAGCTGTGCTCTGATATCCAGCAGCTCTGCTCAGGCGGGCGTCAGAAAGCGGGATGCTGGTGCTGATGGGTATCACCCTGTCATCCATCTCCCAGCCTATGTGTTTGATGGTGGCTGGGACAGAGGGAAGGAATTATATCTTCCATCTGTGTAAATGTGAGGTTTCTGAGTGAGATTTCTGTGTTTTCTGTTCTTGTGATGAATTTAGATGGCTTATACAAATTCATTATACTTTTTGCGCCATCGATAGTAACAGAAATAAAAACACTCTTCAAGAAATAGTGTTTTTTCCCTCATCACTGCACACATGTCAGGAGGAGGGCTGAAGTGTGGCTTCTCCACAGAATAACTCATTGCAGAGGAAAAGGTTTCAAGGCATATCAGATGAATCCCACTCCCTTTTAATGATTATTAGAGAAGCTTAGAGTGATCAGTCCAAGCCTAGAGACATTGCTTTTAATTACTTCAGTTAGGGCAGACGAATCTCATCATTTTGTAAAGCAAATAGATCACGGATCATTAACTGCTTCACTGGGCTGAAAAGCAGCCTTGCAGAAACTTACATAAACTTACGTTGCTGGTAAAAAAAAAAAAGTTTATTTTTTAAATTGTGACCTACCTAACTATTGTGATCTACAAGAAGGAGTTTTCAGATGGAATTTGCATGACGCTACCACAACAATTAATTTGATACAACTTATAGCTTCTCCCCTCGACTGCCAAAGGTCTGAACTAACTGGGTTTCAGAAGGCTAAAAGAGGCTAACTGACTCCTGGGCATGTCGGTGAGGCGTGCTGCCTGCTGTCACGCTTGGGAGAAGGCAGCGCTACCACCGCTTTTGTGCCTGCACTAAACCGCAAACATCGTTGTTCTTAAAACGCAAAGGCCCTCAACAACGTGCGGATTCTGACACAGCCATGGGAACATTAAAGCCAAGCTGTCAGGCTTCGCCACTCCAGATGTCCTAGAACAAATACACAGACAACAGGGGAAGGGCACACACCATCAGGTAACGCTGCGGCACAGTGCTCCTTTGTCAGTGCGGCCGCTCCGTCTGCGTTCATGCCAAAGGGACATCCACAGGCAACTCAGTTCTGGAAGGAAATGAATGTTTCTTCGAGCTATGGAAGTGTCAGACCTTTCTCTAATAGTCACACACAAAATAGTTTAACCCTCACATCACACAAAATGTTGTTCTCTTTATTAGTAGGTAAAACACGATTAATGGACCTGCCTGCCAAAAGGAGAACAGTATCAGATTAGGACATTCAAATGTTAAAGAAAATTAACAGTCTTTTCTGGACACAGCTTTTCACTGCAAGGATTTTTAAGATTATTTTTCAGTGAGATGATAAAGTGGCTTGAAAAATAACAAGCTAGTGGCTTTGTAATGGCTTAATCTTTATATTTATGCTTTCCTAGTGAGTAAGTTAGGACTGAAAAGTCAGCTCCCTAGTTTCACATGTCAGTTTTTAGAACTTGTTGTTACAACTCTAGCAATAATTGCTCATAATTTTTGGTTGTAAAAATATGTGCTTCTAATGTTTCTAAGCTATGAGCATCAGATCATGTTTACTGGGAGTAATGGTGATTTTGTCATGTCAGGACACTGAGATTAATGACAGCTGATATTCAATCTTCCCCATTTATGTCTGTGAAAATAACTTGAAGCTGGAACATGCATTTCAGCTTTTAACTCACAGGAACTAGCAAAAATCCCTGCTAGGATTATGATCTGTAACTGGTGTTTTTTTCTGTCTTCTCCTAGGACTTACCTCTGCTTTGAATAACAACTTCACACGGTTGGGTCCTTTATATAGCAAATATTTTGTAAGACATGTGTAATGTCTTTATATATGTTCCACATATGTATCTCATTAGAATTTATAAGACCTACTGGTCTTAATAAGATTTCATAAAAGAGCTGAAACAAGCACCTCTGAACACGGAGCAAGCACAGTGCTTGCTTTTTCAAGTGTTCCTGGTTCATTTTATTTGTGGGGGGGTGGGAATAGTGTTGAGCAAATCACATCTTTGAGATCTAACTTTCCATGGAAAGCAATGGCACGGAATCTGATTTATTACTTTTCAGCAAAGGTGCTAAACATAGTGATATTAACCCCAAAAGCTCCAAAATCAGGCATTGGACCTCATGTCCTGAGCAACCTAAAAATGATGTAACTTATTTAAAATAGAAGCAATAATATTCAGAGTTTATGCTCTTTCTCTTCTATTTGAGCTTCCAAGGTTCCTATTGGTTCATATTTTCACAATGACACTGACCAGGAGAGGAGATAATTTCTTAGTCATATGACACGTGTGCTCAGACTCATGTGGTGGGGGATCAGTTATGCTTTCACCTTCTTTCACACACCCCCCACCACCCCATACATTGCCATTGAAGCCAGTTCTGGCTAAAAATATATTTTATTTTAACGAATGAAAGCTCTGATTGTCCTAAAATAACATGAATTCCCATCAGGATCAGGGCACCATTGTGCTAAGTGCTGTACAAACACAAGGAGATAATGGACCTGATTCATCCCCGAATTACTCTGGTTTCCATGGATTTACAGCTGTGCAAGTCAAAGGCAAATGTGATAATGAGCATGCTGCAAGAATGCACAGCTTAGGGCAAGTTTCCTTCTGGCCTAAATCCTTTGAAATCTGTGGAATTAAGGCAACAGATGACTTGATGTATACTTTCAGGCTGCATCTATCCTACTGAACTAAATAGGACCATACCACGGGCCCTGGCTCAATATTGCTGGTAGCTGCCCAGCGCTCTCTCAAAGTACTTCAAGAGAAAGTTGGGGCTGGGAACCTGCCCAGTAGCCAGCCTGTGTGAAACCAGACTGCTTTGCAGACTAGGATAGTTGAACAGGATGAATATGGGCAGACCATGCCAACTGGCCTCAAGGGCAGAGTATCAGGTCCTGGTACTGATTACTGGTAGACCTATAGTCCGAGTGTCATTTCCACCTGTAAAAGCTTCTGTTCACATTTAACATCAACCTATCATACAGGTTTTCCGAAAGGAGAGTATTTGTTTAAATAATAACAACAACAACTTATGCCTCTTTCTCTTACGTTTCTCCTTAAATCACTGCTTGTTTCCCTTGTTCCGTTTGGAGCTGTTCCGTTCCAGCTGCAGGCTGGCCAAGGCGAGGAGCTGCACAGCTGCGCTGCTGCTGCTGCCTGCAGGGCGCAGAGGACTCGGGCAGCACCCAGCAGCACCAAGGCAGTGGATGCAGCTCCCCTCAGAAGATCCAGGCTTGGCTTGCCACGGTTTTCGGGATCTGTTACTGGTGTTTACCCCTCTGCCTTTTCAGCGCCTGCCCACAGCCTGGGAATCACCGTCAGGTTCTTATCCTGCCCCACTGTCATGGGTTTTTGCCTTTCTTACACACCATGTCCCATCCCGGTGCAGTCGGATCATCACGTACCACAGGCTTACAGGGCACAGGGCACTTAAGCAGCAAAGCCCGGGCGTTGCATCCAGTGCTATTAAAGAGTAATTCCCATTTCAACATCTATTTTCCACCTCTCATTCGCTCTTAAATCACATCCTTTTGTTGTTTGGCCACATATCTCCTACTGAATGAGTTTGTTAAGCTTAGTTTGCTGCAGGTTTCTTTAACAGCTTCACACATGCGGTCTTGTACTTTTCTCTATCACAGGAACAGTGAATGGGAAGACGCTCCCCACACCCCAGAAAAAGACTCCAACAGGTCCACGGCACTGTTCATTTTAAAGTATGGGAAGCAGAGAAAAAGAAAGTCCTAAATCTGATTTTATTTTGACAATTCATTCATTAATGTTACATTTCAGAGTTAGGATGTCTGTAAGCATTTAGAATGCATTTTAGAAAGGATTACTAGTTAAAGCATGGGCGTTTTGACAATTAGTAGCATTTAGATACTTTGAGACAACTTTATACTTGGAAATATTCTCTAAGTTAATTCCTATTTTTCTCAGGGACCGTACCATAAATGAAAGGATGAAGGGACCAATCTCTGATACAGGCCGATTGATATAACACAGTGCACATCCATATCACTAAATGTCCCCAAAAGAGGCTGGTTGAATCCAAACTGCCTGATGTGAATGTCTTGTGCGTCTGTGACAACTTTGGGCATTCTCTGGGAAAGCACTAGGACAAAATTGCTTCAGGGAATGTGCCAACTATTTAACAGCATGGATAATAACATGCCAGTGCTGTTCTGTTTAATTTCCTAGTATAGATTCAGCCAGTGAAAGCAGAACTGAGACAACACAGGCCTTTGTGAAAACCCCTGACAGACTGGGGAGAGGCTTTCAAGTGCAATCGAGCTGGTCAGAGACTGCTCACACTGCTCTTCCTCTGGCTGGAAAGTTGATCCTCGTAGGTACCTGAGACAACTTCTGTAGTTTTGTTGCAGAAATTTTGTGGTGTTTCAGAAATTCATCGTCCAGTTTTGCTGTTATCTCTGCTGCAAAGAGCAAAGTGGCATGGACCGGGCAGTA
Source organism: Arenaria interpres (assembly GCA_013399435.1). Taxonomy (NCBI): domain Eukaryota; kingdom Metazoa; phylum Chordata; class Aves; order Charadriiformes; family Scolopacidae; genus Arenaria; species Arenaria interpres. Next base: position 29,030 of record VXAK01009996.1, read on the forward strand.
GGTTCATGCAGCGTATGAGTAAATTCTTCCCAACTAAAAGGGTACTTGGAAAATGTAGACTAACAAATAAAGAGAGGAGATGCAAATCTGTACCATTATTTCTTTCTAAGCTCTTTGGTACCATATCTCTACCACTACTGCCCCAGAATTAACTTTCACCTCCTGTTTGCCCTTCAGCGTGAACTGGTCTTGATTATCCGTGGTCACAAAAGTATTCTGACATACAGGTGGAGTTGTGCAAATTGAGGGTTGGTTTGGTTCATTTTCTGAAATAACAAATAGAAAGGATGAAGAGGTAAAGATAGTTCAGACTGAAATAGCACACTTTTTTTTTCCTGTGGCAAAATGAAAAGTTACTAGGGTCACTTTGAAGTATTCTGCTGGGCCCAAACTGGTTTGTTTCGCTATATCATTAATTTTAATTTTTTTCTTAACAGTACTTTGAAATAAAGAGTCAGTTGTTGATTTTTTTTAGTTCCTCACTCATTTTTTTGCAAAAATTTTAGATAATGAAAATTGAGTACATAAATACAAAATACATCATTCAACAAACTGATTGTTGCTGAAAAACTCCGGGCCAGACTACATGCTTGTCAGACACCTGGTCTATTTTACAAGCTTATAATTGTATTGTAAGAATAACAGTAAAGAGTATGCCCCTCTTAGCATAACTTACTGCTTAGTCCAAAGTCCAAGTACCAGGTCATGGTTTTGAATGCAATTTTCACAGTCAGTGCTTTACAACAGATTCAGCTGCTGATAATTCAGGACCTCTTCACGGCACTTGTATTTAATGGCCCCATACTGAAACAGTATAGTCTCTTTAACTTCTTGTTTGTTCAAGGTGTTCATAAAAACTGTATGTAATATGGACAAATGAAACAAACACTTGCTCCTCCTAACTCTCTGGTCAAGTCGTTTCCTGTTCATCAGCTCCACTGAATCCAGGTAAGTATGTCAACAGGTATCATGCTAAAGACAAGCAAGCTTTTAACATGTTAGATAACTTTTACAAGTTCCTGTAGTTCTACTAAAGTTAACTATTACCTATTTAAATTATCGGTTTAATTAAAGTAGCATAAACTCCTATGTTTTCATTTAAAATGCTTTAATTTTTGTAACCTCAAGCTTGTTTCTAATTAAATTATTCTAATCCAAAGAGATTTGGTTTAGTGGAAAACAAGAGTTGATTCAGCTAAATTAATCCTCAGGTCATAGCTTTTATTAAATTGATCCTCCCCTGGGTTAAATGAGCTTCCATATTTTTAAATGCCTATGGATATATTGAAATGTTCTGCATCTACATCACAGCAAAATTCCTTGGAAATGAGTTGACTGCTAACACTTTTTGCCAGAACAAAATAAGAGTTTGAAATAGGCTCTATTTATTTCTTTGTATGACTATGTCTATTTCTCTAGACACCACTGTGCAAAATCAAGGAAATGAAGTAATTCTGAGGAGGCAGGAAGCATTAACACTGAATTTTCTACGTATCTCAGGCTGACGTAGTAGAATGGAGCTTTTCCACGTATCCTCTGTCAATTGGGCATTTTTTCCCAGCCATAAACACAGAACTAGGGAAGCTATGTAGAGAAGATCCATCTTATCTATCAGCCCTTACATTGGGTGGGCCTTTTCCTAAGCATTTTCCTCATTGGCTTTGCACAATCAATAGAAAGCCATATCTGAACGTGATTTTCTTTGTATGGTTAGGATCAGCTTTATCTTTCATGTAAAACTACTGCAATCAAGGGAGTGACGCCTTTGTCTTTCGCTTAAAATGTCTAAAATAAATAAAACAATCCTTCTTAGGAGAGAAGAGGAGGGTGTGTAGATGACAGGTAAAATAAAGCAACAAGACTCCACCTATTCTTAATTGAAAGCAAACCCCAGCTAAATTAGAGCAGCACCTTAGGTGGTTTGCTATCTGTGTTGCTGATTTCAGTGCTTCCTGGCTATTCCCCATGGAGAATGATACACATGAAGGTGAATCCACCAACAGAGGAATTCCCTTTTCCCAGAAAAGCATTTATTTGCTATTCATAGCAAAAATGCACCACTCAAATTGTGTGGAAAGTTTTTAAGAGATGCATTTGTCCTATAGATCCAAAGCTAGCAGAGTAAAATTTGTTTTCCTTAATTCAAGACTTGGCTTTATTTTTCTCAGACACTCTACATGGATAATAGTAGGTCCAGATCTTACTTATTCTGGTTACTTATCTATGGCCAACTGGCACTGGCTACCACAGAGTTGAGTCCTCCAGTGCTGAAATAGAAACACTAGTGTAGAAACTTGCTTATCTGCACCAGACAACTCCCATTAAATACAAAATAAGATCATTTAAATGCAGGAAATGTAAGATCTGGAGTTGCTTAACAATATTGTATGTTCTGTGACAAATCAGACATCTAAGGACAAAAGCCAACAGTCCGTGACATGTAGCAAATCGTGCAATACATATTTTACACTTCCTGGTGTATTTCTGAATTTGTTAAAATTAGCTGCAAGAGATGTCTATTTGTTAATGTAGGACAGGTGTTGCAAAATAAATTATCCTTTCATGAGAGCAATGTAGATTAGGTCTATAGTTAGATGTTTGTATAAGAAAAGAATAGACATTTCTTAAAGGATGTGTCCAACCTAACAAAAATAGCTATGTTCCTTTTTCCGGCAGGTACCAAGTTAACACAAACCAGATCCTGTGTTGAAGTCAGTGTATACTGCTGAGGTCCAACCTTCCTATTTTTACTTTATAAATAATATAACATTAACATAACATAACAATGTAGGTGTTGGTCTCTATGCAAATAAGCTAAATATCTTGGTAGTTTGTATCTCTCTAGTCTTTTCTCCCAGTTGTACAAATTCACTGCATGTTGTATGCATGGATGAATGCAGGAGAGGTTTTGTTTTTCCTCATGCAATATAAATCAAGAGTAAACCCAGAGAGTCCCAACAGGTCCAGACAGGAGGAAGTGAGAAGATAAATCATCATCCAGTGTCTGAAAAGGACCAAAGGATTACTTTGCCATAAGCAGAGGTGATTGAATTCATTTTGCAATTTACAAGTTAATCAATGTAATTCAGCCATCCTGGTCTTCTTGTAGAGTCAGTGGAGAGAAACAGACACCTCCTGAAGGCACCTCAATTTACTGTCTCCCTCCATTGACTCTCTAGGAATGAGAATGACTAATTTAATCTAGATATAACTACATTGCATGCAGCTAAATTTAGATGAGATCAGTTGCACATTTTGTTCCTTCCCTGTAAGATGCTGGGTGCATGATTTCAAACTGTGATTTGGAGGACCTGCTCTGGCCTCCTGTATGTCTCACTACATGCATCTTCAACCAACAATACCTTTGTTACAACTACAATTACAGTCTGATTCACTATCTTTTTGGGACACCTGAAGCACTGCAAGACTAAGAATTTGCCACATCCTTAGGCCTCCAATGGTTAAATTATTCTCACTGTTACACACACCACACACACACCCCCTAAAGCAAACCCCAAACACCTCTCTAATTTGAACTTCTTTTTAATTCATTAGGAGTATTGAGTGCGTTCAGCCTTACAGAAATTGGTGCTTTGAGATTTGCTGTTGATTTCTTTCTGTCAGAAAATTTCATTATGAATTTAATGTTCTTTAGAGCTGGCAGCTTTCTGTATCCCACCACGTGTGCTTAAGTACCTACTTTAGTATCTCCAAATTCCACAAATGTCCTCATTCTGCGGTCTGATTCAAGCCTTTTCAGTTGAAGTGAAGGCAGTAAAGAAACTTACTGCTGACAGAGTGAAATCCTAGCCCCACCAAAATTAAGAACAGTTACTATTGTCAAAGTTCTAAATGTCATCTACTGTTTCTTTAATTTTTTCTTTCTTTTGGATTACCGTCCTACCCTGTATCTTTCTCTGTAATTCTTATTTACTTCACAGAAATAAAAAGCCTATCAATATAATGGCTAGGGAGGATTCTTACTGAAGTCTGTAAATATATTATGGAAAGATAAAGACAAATTAAGTTAAATATGAGTAATTCGGCTAACACAGACAACTTCATAGCTTGTTCTCATGTCCTGAAATCTCTCTTAGACTTCCACTCTTGAGCATAGCCATTTCCTTCCTATGGAAAGGAAGTTAACAGTGCATATCCTTGAATGTAGAAGACCAGTTAATTGCTTAGCAAGTGGAGATAAGGTTCAAAACATTTTATTATCTTCTTTCTTTTTTAGATTGCTGTTTAGATTTAGATAGTTAAAAATATGAGCTTAGTTTTTTAGGTAAGTCTATATAACTAGTGTCTCTAGACAGTATCTAAAATGCTCTTCAGTTTTTCTATAGCTACATATTATAATCTAATGTATGCAGCATCGATTATCCTGGAATACAAAATTCAAATTACATCAGAAATGAAACATGAGCAGTCATAACCCAAAGAGCAAAAAAGAAAACGCAGTGTAAAAACCAAGAAAAGCCCTGAAAAATAAAATAAAAATAAAACTAGTAATGCTGAAGCAGTTTTCCACTTGTTATAAAATGTGCACTTTACATCTTCCATTTGACACTTTGTTATCTCATTTTGCTAACAAAAATTAGCAAACTAGTCTCGATGTTAACACTAAAGCGTTCCAAAGGCCCCAAGCCGGATTTTCAGCTTGTTGTGCTAAGTGTCATAGAAACACGTACAGTCTAGCCAGGCAAAGTTCTGGAGCGGTATTATAACCTCTGAGAAACCAAGGATGCCTGTAGACTTCAGGTACAACCCCTAGCTGGGCTGTCCCATGTAGTACCAGAGGCTTTCACAGCTCAGTTCGGACAGTTGTTCAAACTGGAGTGTAAGGGTTTTAATAATTTTTGTGGGCAACAGGATAAGACTCGTAGCTCCAGTTTTGATTTGACATTCCGTGTAAATGCATCTGAAGTTACTTTCCCAAAGCTAAAAAAGAAGCCAGAGCAGAAAACAGGCCTCAAATCTTACCAGTCCTGCTGCAGCACTGAAAGACTATTTTTTTCAAACATGACACAAGATGACTGTCACTTCCTCAGAAGAGAGGCTGAACCTTTTTTATTGTTTTAAGCTAGGAGTTTTCACATTGTGTTTTGCAGTGGGTTGCTTCTGTCATGCAGGACAGGTCATACTCACCAGTGAAGAGGAAGCCAACTGTGCAGTTATGAAACACCTCTGATTTGTTTCACAGCTAAAACAGCCTACAATGACACTCACTGCAATGTAGCACAACCATCACGAGCATTGCACTTAAAGTAAGTGACTCATGGTATTTGTAAAGGAGTTTCAAACCTCCTGTCTTGCTCCTCACCCTACTTTTGACATTAAAACACTTGCATGATTTTACAGATTTTCTACCTTGCCAGTAAAGATGAGAGGTCTCCCTTTCTACTGCTTCTCACCAGATAGAAACTGAATTAAAACCAATCCTTTAAAGACTTGTACTCTGAATAACATCTAAATAAATTACAGGAGGGTCAGAAATGCTACTTTTAAGGCGTATGAGGTCTTTTTTATTTTTTATTCAATTAAATCTATTAATTAAACTAAAGGAAGGTGGGCACAGTCAGGTACTTATAGCACAGCAATCATGCAATGGCAAAGGAGAGATTAGCAGTATTACTGCAGGGTCTTTCATGTCCTTTATCCTTGGCTTATATCACTATCTTCAAAAGAAACCCCCTCTTACCTTTCAAATCCTCCTGCTGAAGATATGTTCCCCTGAATTCAACAGAGCGACATATATTTACCTCAGTCGATTATTTGTTGCAAATGATAATATGAAACCAATCAGGCCGTCAACCTTTTCTTTACCTTTAAAAAAACAAACAAACAAACCAAAGAATGAGAAAATGTCTATACTGAAGCCATTACCATGCTTGTGGCACAGGGAGCAATGCCAAAAATGCATTTGCACAGCTACTGCGGGTATAGCAGGTAATGCAGCTGCAGCAGCACGCTCTTCAGATGGGCTGCAAAAATCATCCTGTCAATGTTAATGCCACGCACCTAGACAACACTCCATGTTTGTAGCTCCTCGGTGGTGAGTAGCTAGGTGCCTTAAAACTTGCTAACATATATCAATGCAAGTATCTGGATGACTCTTACGGCACAGAAACCAATATCTGCTCAGACAATCATGAACTTCCTTTAAAGTAGGAAATCTTGGAATCTGTCATAAATCCAGTGGCTATTGCTGAAGAAGCAGTGAGGTTCCTAGGCAATCTGTCTCCATAAAACAATTAAAGTCAGACAGAGGAAGTCACTTTCATGTAAGCTGTAGTTCTTATTACCCACATGTAATTTACATCTGGGTCAAGAGAGTCTAGGAGCCACAATTGCATTCTTGGCTTCACTGTGCCCTGCAAGATATTGTTACAGGTCTTCTGGGTGTTCCTCAAAACCACTGTTTATGGTAACTGAGCGTTCGGGTCCATGGTTTATGGTTAGATTCATGAATAGAGCTCAGACCTGCAGGGTTCCAGTTTTTAGTCCCTGCTCTCTGCTGGAATTTATAACTCTGAATTAGCAGGGCTACCTAACCTAAGCATGAGGCAATACAAATGGGTGAAGGATGGAGCTCACAGTCTGTGCGGTCTAGAGGATGGCAGGCCAGAGACTGGATTAAAGCAACTGTTCCCCCTTCCCAATATGACATGAATCTGGCAAGAGGATGCCTTTAACTCATCTGTCTACACAGCTCATAGTGTCCTGCTACACATGAAATCAGGACTTTCTATGATGGAGCCTGGTAGATTTGTCCATGTGCATATGTGCTGGGACATTCCTGGTTATGGCAAAAGAGTCAGGGACAGGCTTGGTTCCAGCGTAAGGTTTCTACCTTTTTATTATCTGCAGCTTGTCTTAAATCCATGCCTTCAAACAGCTTGAAGTGAAGTGAATCTGGGCACCCAGGGGGACACCTGAGGTACAGCGCATATTCAGTCCTCAGAAGGTTGTAGGCTGAGCAGGAGCCCTGTGGGAAACACAATAAAGAGAGTCTGAGTCCCAGCACGAGAGAATTCAGCACTTTGTTTAGTGGGGGAGGGATGGAGGAAGACAACTCTGTCCACATGAGACATCCAGATGTCCATAAGCTTCTGAACCTAGGTTGGTCTGGGAAGGAATTCCTAGGAAACCAATGGAGCAGGAATTTAAACCCACATGTGGCATCTATGTGGAGATAATTTTACCCTGGGCTTTAGGATATTTTGAGATAAAGATCAGCACTTTGGCTGATTACCACCCCCCACCCCCACCTCATTTTATAGAAAGTATTTAAACATCCATTTAGAACAGAATGTAATACTTTGGCTTATCTCAACTGAATGTGTTAAGACTAATTTTTCATTCTTCCATTAAAGAAATGTGATTGCTTTGATCTTAAAAAGGGGTACATAGAGTATGTAGGTAATATTTTGTATTTGGCACTGATATGATGGCTGCTGAAATACTGTATTCAGTTCTACTTCATGAATAATACAGAAATTCAGGATTTTCCCTGTTGAATAGCTTAAAGGAGCATTTGAAGAATAATGAAAGGATTAGAAAAAATGCCACATAGTAAGGAGATTAACCTGCTTTGCACATCTGATAGAAGATGGAGGGGACATGAAGTACCTGCTTGAAGGATAAAAATTTGTTCATAGAGTTCTCCATTCTAGCAGATGTAAGGGCTGGAAGCTTGAAAAAATCTGACTAAAATTAAATGTCCACTTCTTACTTTGAGGGTCATTAGCTACAGAAGAAGAATTGCAGAGAAAAATAATGAATTCGAAGCCATTAGAAATTTTTAAATGAGGATTATGCCAGAGACAATGCTCTGTTGGGTTTGAGCTAGAAATTAGATAAGGGGTCCCATGGCTTCCATTATGCAGGAGATTAGACCAGGTGATGGGTAGGGCCTCTTTTGAACCTTGTGACTCTTTCTATGAAATGGTATCCTTGGTAGAACCATTTAATTTGACAGAGTTACAGCAAGGGATAATTTGACTCAAGAAGTAGGAAATAACAATTAGTTAAGCTGTGTCAGAATCAGAGAAGAGAATAATGAAAACATGTTTTTTCTTTTGGGTTGTCTGAACTCCTGCCCATCAAGTAACAATTGTGATTTACCGTAGGTCTGGTAGAGGTTCAGTGACTATGAAAATTTACTTGGGGTAATTTGATTTGGTTCCTTACAGAAAGATAGAAGTCATCCCTGAAAATCTCCCCAGCAATAGACTCAAAGTCCAAACTCTCCTTTCACCTTGGCCACTGAGCACTGTAGCACATCAACATGGCCTTGTGGGACCAGAAAGGAGGTGTACAGAAACTGTTGGATGTACCCTGCTTTGGGGGAAAATTCATCCCTCCTCTACATCTCAGATTTGGCTTTTCAGTTTCAGCCACTGCTCACCTGCTCTAGTGTGTAATCATTATTACATATTACTAAATATTCTACCTTATATTTATGCATAATTGTATTTCAGTACACTGGGTAAGTAGCCCTCTATTTTTGAAAGCTATAAAGGTCCAATTTTGCCCTTAGCAAACTGAGTAAAATATATCTCAGCAAGAAAGTTAGTCTGGCCTTCTTTGCATAAGGAAGCTGTGATCATTCATCTGATTTTGTAATTTATTGTTAGACTCATAGAATTATAGAATAATGTGTTAGAAGAGTCTTCTGAAGGTCCTCAACTCCAATGACCAGATCAAAGCAGGACCACTTACACCAGGTTGCTCAGGACCTTGTTCAGTCAAGTTTTGAGTACCTCCAAGGATGGAGCCTTCACATCTTTCTGGACAATGCATTCCATTATTTAACTGCCCTCAAAAAAACCCAATCCAAACTAAACCAAAACCGAAACAAACAAAAAAAACCAACCAACAGACCTTCCCTAGTGGTTTATTATATTTTTTCACCAGACTAAATAAAACTAGAGCATAGAGGAGGAGGGAGCTTTCATCCTTGTATCAAGATGGAGCTAGATGGTGTATCATAGCATCAGAATATAAGGAATTTGATCTTGATGGAGATACAAGAAATAATGTGATTTGTTCACAATAGGTTACTAGTCAAGACTGAAACAGATGCAAGTCACCATCTTCTTCTAGCCCAACCTTGTGTCCAGGGAGGACTCTTAGCAGTGTCCTATGGACATCACCTCTGAAATTCAGTCCTCTGCTCCTGAACTGACAAAATTTCCACTAACTGAAAAGGATAGAGGAATGGAAGCAACGCAATTAGGTCTGAGACAGACTAGGACATTGATTTCCTTTTCATATTGTATGCTTATAATAGGAATTTTGTCAACATTTGATAATGACCAGAGTGCTTTAATGTGTATTCAGTGGGAGGCTATAAGTGCTGGAACAGTATCCCAACACACATTTTTGTTTTATAAAAATGCAAATAAACAAATAGAATGTCTCTTGAGAGTTGCTTTGCGTTCCTTAAAAGCTCTGGCTTAGAAAGGGGGATCATAAGGAGGTGTGAAAAGTTAGCACTAAGGTCTTAATTCTGCCATCATTCCTGTGGCCAGACCAGCTGTTCCAGACAGTGAGAACTGCACCCTGGAGAACGGGAGCAGGACGAGAATTAATGGAGCACTGCCGCTTTGAACCAACCAAGGAGCACATCCGATGTGCCTAGCACTCTAATGGCACCACACAACTAAATAAAAATGATACCATTTCCTCAGGGGAGAAGGGCGGTGGGATTAAGGGTGAAATCTTGGCTTTTTACAGTCAATGCCAGACTTCTTCTTGACATCAGCCAGGTCTGAATTTCACCATAGCGGGATTTATTTCAGTGTAGACTTCCTGCTCAATAACTGTGCACTGTTCTGAGGCATGCTTGATAGTCAGAACAGTGAACATTTACTCACTTGAATAGACTCCTTGATTTAATGCCCCAGTTTGCTACAGGGAATGTGACTTTAAAGGCAGTTCTGTGGCTTTAAATTCCAGTAGCATATTTCAACAAGTTTCAAGGGGCTGAAAGTAAAATTTCCAAGGAGAAACAACATCTTTTGTGATGACAGAATTCCACCATGTGAGGTTCCAGGTTAAACACACTGTGAACATGGAAAGGAGGGAATCTTGTGTGTGGTTTTGAATGCAGTTGGACCTGGCTCTTGAAGCTGTTCCCTCATTATAAAGAGATTATTTGGGTTTTGAATACCTTCCTGTGTAAATCCAGGGCAAAAATTATCCATCAAAATCATCACACTTGTAAAAAACATAATTCCCATAACCAGGAGCAGTTAAAAGACAGTGATGGCTAATCTCATACCCATCTGTCTTTAGTTTCCCTATCAAATGACCTAGTTTCTGCTAAACTAACATAAATTGGAGTTTTCTGGATCTATAATGAGGTGCTTTAACCACTGCGCTGCCATAACGAGGAGAACCGAGTGTGAAAAAGTATTATCAGTGTTATAAATTTGAAGAAGGTATAATGCATGATACTAAGATGATAATATACTTATGATTCTCTTGCTTGAAATTATTGCAAGAAAAATTAACCTCATGTCCTGAAGTTCCAAAGAAGTAGAAAGTTCTCTACTACTGAAAAACCCCTAAATAGTCCCAGAGTGAGCTTCATCTGTGTAATCTTTCCATCCCAGAAGCTGCAGGTATAATCTGAGGTGACTGTCTGCGGTCCAGTTTTGGATTTTGGGAGGTCGAGATTTTGGGAGGTCCTACGAGAGATTTTGAAAAGGCACAGATTTGTCTATGGTAAGGACTCGTTTCCAGCCCTGTGGGAGGGTCCACAGCAGTCCCAGCTGGATCCTTTGGCAATGTGACTATGTGCCAAGGCTGTGGCCGAAGACACCAGTAGAGTTTACAGGGCTGCAACAGCAGAACCAGAGCTGGGAACTGCAAAGCATCTGTGGGACAAACTTTCCACTGGGAATGAAGGCAGACCTCCAGATGAGCATGGACAAAACAATACAGCTCGCAGTAAAGAGGATCAGTGTCAAATGAACTATTATCGTGTCACTGAATGGAAGGCTCTATTTGATTCTTTGCTTCCTATATGTTGTGCTGCTCTGCTTTCCCGGGTTCATGACGGCTCCTTCTCCTGAAGAAAGATTTCCCTGTTCACGTACACTCGCAGAGAGCTGGTGACTGGAGGAAGTTCAGCTTTTTAAAGGAACCTAGAGAGTTTCTGTTTTAGTTTTCTCAGTTTCTAGTTGGGAGCTGAGACCAATAAAATTATATCTCAGGAGGGACTGTATGTACTACCCCTTTAGTTGCTGTTAACTACCTGACAATAGGGTCACATGTAAGAACATATATGAACGTATAACTAAGAATTACTGATTTGTAACCAACCTGTTTCTGCAGGACAATAAAAAATATTTTAGAGTCTTAGTTTTCAACAGAAGTCAAATTTTATTATACGGTGGTATCAGAGCAATAAATCAGTGTCACAATTTTTAATGTAATTTAATATTCATAAAGAAAAACAGAAAAAATCCTATGATAATGACAAAAAAATTCTGATAAGAATTTCTTTTCTGTTGAAAGTCAAGGTTCTGCTGAAGCCTGTGCAATACTGAATTATAGATGTACACAAAACTTCTAAGAGGTTTCATATTTTCTATGGTGTCCATATAACATATAATATGCAGTAAGTTACAGTGTAAAAATAGGAATATTCACAATATATCATTGACTTTTTCAAGACAGGAGTAAGAATTAAAACAAAGTACTTCAAAGCTAATTTAGGTAGCATGTGAAGACATGACTCTTAGATTCTTTAATTTTTTTTCTATAATAGACTATCCCATTCCCCAGAATACATCTTTTTCTTAAAATCTATCTTTTTTTTTCAGATTTCACAGCTCTACACTTTTTGAATTACTTTGTTGAAAGAATGATGTTTTGAAATACTGCATTTCTGAATGCGTCATAAAACCATATCTCCCCTTCCTAATGAAGTAACTTTATTCGAAGCATGGAAAGCAAGCAGTAAATTTTAATGTATTAGAGCCTAAGATAAGCATGGTCCTAGTTTTTGGTTCAAAAGTCTATCGGGGCAGTATTCTGTCTCCAACAGGAACTGTCTCACGCATACACTACAGATTATGTGAGAAGCCAATAAATTATCTTACCAAATGAGTATTGCTGTGAAATAAATCTCATCCATGAAAAATATTTACCTGGTCTTATTTGCATTTATAACAATACAAATCAATGTTTGCAAAAATATGAAAAGTCAAAAACGCATTTTATACAACTTTTATTTATTCTACAATATTACCTTATGTCCTTTGAAGTGACTAAAACTGGGAGACCCCCAGGAGACTCTGTGGGTCAGGCTTATTTACAGCTGGGGTGGAGAATTCAACACAGCTCTTTTCTTGTGGTTCCCCAGAAGGGTCTATTTCTCTTCAGTTGTTTAAGCTTCACACCTACATCCCTGATGGCTAAAACTGCACAGGAGTTTAATGTGAAGTCTTGTCGGACTTAGGTGGCGTGCTTTATAGATGTGCATGATATTTCTTATTTCCTTTTCATCAAAAAGTATGCATTTTCTAATTATTTTTTGTACAAAAACCCCAATTAGCATCTTTATCTCTCCTTAAAACATTTCAACATCAACCACAAAAATTATAAAATCCAAGTGTTAACACCCACTGAAATGAACAGGGACAGACTTTTTCTTCAAGTATAACATACCTTATTTTCTGTAGTTTTAAAAAAAGACCACTATGCATGAGCTACCATCAGCTTCTACTCAGTGTGTATTCAGAAGCTCTTTTTCAGAAGCATGAAAACTTGAAACATGTATTTTAAAAAATGAAAGCACGTGTGGTGCAAAATCTGAATCTGTCACAGGAACTAGATAAATAGCTCAAATGGGCCAGATCTAGCCAATGGACAGAGTGTTTGACATCAGTGATTTATACTATTTCCCTTTCATGTTATAATAATTGTCACGAATTGAATTTATGTCGTGCCATTTCCTGTTCTAGCTGCAAACTTTGCTTCAAGAAAAAAGGTTTCAGAACTTTAATGCCTTCACTGTTCTTGGAAAGATAACAGTAAACGGGACTGTTTTATGATTTCATTGCTTGGTTATTCACGTTCTTTCTTTCTACAGCCTTCAGGGAGAACTAGAAGGAAAGGGCGAGACAAAGAATTGGTTTCCCATCGAAAACACAAAGAATTGGATTGTTGTTGCTGAAGGCAAAAAGTGAGCAGGGGAAAATGATGCACCCAAAATTACTCCATAACAGGAAACCCTATAAATGTCTCCCATCCTTCTGCTGGATCTGCATCAATTTGCTGTGCAAGCAGCAGAAAGGGCAGATGTTGGATCAAAGAGAAAACATTTACCTAAACAATGAAAAAGCACTCTCCCAGCTTCTTTATACCCAATGCATGCCAGATTGCACATGCCTATTACTTGCTAACAGAAAGGCAGAAGATTTCTATTAAGCATAGTGTTGCCTGATAGCAGCAGAAGCAAATAGACAGTGAACATGAGGGGAGAAATGAATGCCTGATAGGAATGGAGTCCGGAAGCCAGCAAGAAATCATTAAGAATGTGTATGTTTCATTGCAATATGTAATGTGATAATATTGTCTTTATCGACAGGATGCGTGCCTTTCAGCTCTAAAGTGGAGTTCTTCCTACTGAAGTGCACATTTCTGGAAACTAAATGTATTGACTCATAAGATTCAGCAATACACTGAAACAAGCAGTAAATAAACTGTCCTAGGCATTCTCTTGTCACCATGGCAGGAAAGAAAGAGTGAATTTAATTTTTAAAGAGTGAATTTAGTATGTAGTCTGTAGGTTTGAATTAAAGCAGAGACCTACCCTAGCCAAAATAATATTGTAATTCTCAATTAATAAAGCCATAATATCCCAGCAAGAAATGCAATTAATATTCATTCAACAGGAACTGGGCTACTGGGTCACCTGTTGCATCCAATTTCCCCCCGTCCTGGGAAGCACACATTTCTCCTCCTTCACAAATGAATCACAAAGACTTCTTCAGCGGTGTTTGTAGCTGCAAGGACTTCTCCAGACTAGGAAAGAGCGCCCCGGAGCCTTTAAGTAGCACATTCTGCTGTGTCTCTCTCTTTCCCATAACGTGAGCAGGAATTGAGCACTGAAGGACCGTGATGGTACTGTGCTCCTCTGCCTGCTGATGGTGGGCCGGGCCCGAGGACAGGAGAAACCTGTGCAGAAGAGCCAGAGCCACGTGCCTGCAGGGACACCCCGGCACAACCTCACCCTGCACAGAGCACTGGAGGTCAGGGAAGGTTCGGGGGACACACAGGTGGGAGGGCAGGGGAGCTGGGTGAGCAGAAACAATGCAAGCAGTATTGCCACCTCCAGCTCTGTTTTGGATGTTTTCCTTGGCTTCCTCCTCAGGATAAAGATCTTTCTAAGAAACTACTGTCTAGCTTCCATTTCCTGAATGCAAAGAGAAGGGGGGCTGCTGGATTTTTGGCAGGGATTTCCCAGGCAGTAGCACCCACAAGCACTGGCCATCCCAGGAAGCACTGGCCATCCCAGGAAGCACTGGCCCCATCAGCTGTGCTCTGCAGAGCTGCTCTGCATAAGGGTAGTAAATTTGATGCATTTAGGAGGACCTCGGATTTACTGTGCAGTGAAGGCCATCTGCTCGGTGCATACATGGTATGTGCGATGCATTCCAGACACACACGTAGAGCTGATTCGCCTGGAGTCACCGTTTCTCTGGAATTCTGGGGGATGTTCAGAAGGAAACCTGGTTAGATTTGCTGCTCCAGGGGAACTACTCAACATCTGGAAATTTGGGATGGATGGGCAAAGTTAAATACCAACAGCAGAAAACTTTCAGAGAGAATATATTTAATATTCTGACACATTGTAATCTCTTTATTCATAAAACCTTATTTCTTTCCACTTGACTTCTTTCTATTTATCTAGGAAATAGATATCAATGAATCACAACCCTCACCCTCTCTACCTGAGCAAATGGCAGGGATGCTGAAAAGACTGAAGGAAATTCAGATAGCTTGGAATTTCTACCTCACCCAGCTTCAAAAAGACCACATTGTGCCTCTGGTGTTGAATGTTGTATCAAAGTTCTGTGATGATGCAGCTTAGCCCTAAAGCCATGGCGCTGTATGCATGTGAACACTTTCATATACTGTATTGTTTTGATCACAATATTATTTAGAAGGTCTTAGCCTACTTTGGAAAATGCTCACAACTCCTATTCTGACCATTCTCCTGACCTTTTTTCGATCTCAGCTGCACTCAGAATAATAAGAGCAGAAGAAGAAGAATCGGTCCTGGCCAGATTTCTGGCTACATATCCCAGATTCACACACTGACAAATCTAGTCACTTCTAATGGAATCACTTCAAAATTAACACTGGAATGGAATCAGGATACAAAAGCCAGAGGTTTAGAGTTCAGCTCCCACTTCAGCAGCAAGCCAGCGTCCCCTTTCTAGTGAGAGGATGTGGAAGGTGACAGGC
This sequence comes from Arenaria interpres, assembly GCA_013399435.1. Taxonomy (NCBI): domain Eukaryota; kingdom Metazoa; phylum Chordata; class Aves; order Charadriiformes; family Scolopacidae; genus Arenaria; species Arenaria interpres. The sequence continues at coordinate 44,519 of VXAK01009996.1, forward strand.
TCACTGCTAGGGATTGCTTTTGTCAGGCTCCTACAGCACAACTTGCATGCTCCTCAGGCTGCTGTGGTGGAATATCACTGCACAGAAAGAGTCTCTTGCTCTTGCACAAAGTTAAAAACCTCTCTCGAGTGCACACCTAAATAAAATGCCTAGGTTTTCAGACTCGTCTTGTATTAACAGCCCGCATTAAGGGAAATGAAATTTTCTAGTTGCTGAATCCTTCTCCAGGCATAGTTCATTTTTATAGCTGCTTAAGACATCCATGCAGGGCAGAGTTGTAAGTGATCTGTTTTGCTCTGTTCTTCCTTCAAACCTAAATTGGTCAAAGCTAAATTTGTAGTGTTTTTCTCTTAGGAAGCAAAATGGAGATAAGAAAAGAAAGGCTATTTGAGATTATGTTCACCTGGAGTACAGTGACAACCTTTTACCTGCTCTCTGTTTCCTAGTATGGACAAATAACTTGATTTTTTTTTTTTTAAAGCTTGCGGCATAACCTCCTCATTATCACATTTGTTGAAACAGATGGGAAAGCATTTGGAAGGCAGCCTTAGAAAGTAGTGCTTTCTACAAAAAGAAAGTTGTATTTAAACACTGTTATTCAAGTTGTTGAGGAGGCAACAATCTCAGCTTCCCAAATCTGATACATTTGCATAGTTTGTCTTTTGTTCTTCGTTTTTCTGCTTGCTGTTCACATTCCTTCCTAGCCCTCTACAACTCCTCTGTGCGGGATATGTTTGAGATAATAGGACGCACTTACTTAAGTTCATGTATTTCGCAACCCAGGTTTAATTTCCAACACCCATTTTACAAGTCACAATTTACACATTTTTTGTGACTTCATTTGGGCTGGATTTCCATTTTCCGAAAGATAACTGTTCAGTTGAATAACCTCTTGAGTTTTACAATTATCCCATACTGTTCTATGTTTCTTTTGCTTTCCTGCTTCTTTTTTTCCCCACTTTATTCTTTTTACATGCCTTCTGTGACTGTTAAGAGATACTCTAAGACTTTTAATTTCTTTTGATTTTAAAGCTTTCTTTTTTTTTTTTTGAATGGGTAGGCAGCTGGTGTTCTGTGACAAGAGCAGTAATTTTCTTTCTGATGAATAGTTTATTTGAGGAAAAATGCAATTCTGGTTGTCCCAAAACTATTAACAAATTTAGGTCAAATTCATGAAACAGTTTTGGCTGGAAAAACAACAACTTTGATATGTTACATTAGCAAAGCTGCAGCTACCTTTCATCTGTTGGTTTTGAAGTGCTCTCAGCGTTAATTCTCTGGATTTCCTCTTTCTGAGGGATGTTAAACACACATCTCAGCAGAAGGCTTTAGTGTGCATCATCTTGCAGTCTGGGGCTGTGTCTTTGGTGAGTCCCCAGACCCACTCTTGTGCACAATGAATCCTTGTTGACTCAGAGCATATTTAAATACTTAATGGAGAATGAATCTGCTCCAACAGGTGGGACTGAGGAAAACCCAGATCAAAATTAAGTACAACCAGGTGGCAGAGAGCTCCATACTGGGCAGGAAAGTGTAAGGTCAAGATTCCTTGGTGAGGGAAGGATCGCATCCTGTTCATTCACCCCAGGACCATTCTACAAAAACTCCTCCTGTGACAGTTTTGGGATTTTAATCTTTCACTGTTGCTTGCCTTTTTTGACTAATTAATTGATAAAAACAAGTTTAATAATTCTATTAAGTGTCAGATTATTCCAAAGCTGTTTATTGTTTATAGACCTAGTTCAAGCACATTTCCTGTAGCATATAAGGATACTTACAGCTTAGCTCCTATATGATAAAAGTTTTCGCTGATTAGCCAGCACTCTATGTCTACCACAAGATCAGACTGAAGAATACTCATGTAGTCTTGGGCTTGAAATTCATACAATATAGTGGGTTAACATGACCTAATTTGGCCCCTGACTGACAAATGTTAACCTGTGTGGATGGCTTTGGCTTACACCTTGTGTTTTCCTGGGATTTTCCATTTCCTCAGTTAGATTTTAAAAAAATTCTGTTGCATCTGAAAAAGTCCAGTACCACCATCAAACAGGGCAGCATTTTTCTTTGCTCCTTGCTTCTTAATACCCAGACAAGAGCATCAATGTTTTTACTGTTTCTAAAGTGTAAAGGGAAACAAATATCTACTTCCGTACAGGACTTGAAAGATCCATATTTTACTAATTAACATGCTGGTTAAATTACAAGTTGGTTCTCATTCTTGGTTAGCATATATTACACCAGTCTGGCAGGAGGCTTGGCATCTTCTTCTGCTCCCTAGTTCTGTAACTATTTTTTCTTTATATATCAGTACTAAAATTTTACTACAGTTAACTGCAGAATTAGAATTATTTTCTTACAAAATGATAATATTATTTCGTTTCTTGAAAATTACTAATTATTTTTTTTCAATTCCAAGTCAAGTGGTATGGGTCATGTTAAGCAAACCAAAATATCAAATTATGGAGAATCACTGTCCATTGGTTTCCCTGACCGTATCCATCCACACCATGTTCTGGAAAATGGCACGCTCACAATGTGTCCACAGTGGGCAGACCTTGACCCTGAGTCTCCTCTGAGTCCTATGAAGTGATCCTATGTCTAGCATGCATGCTCTTCCATTCAAAGTACCTGAAATAACATGGAGCTGTGCTGTGGAAGAGTGCTTGCTTTGTACCATGAAACCAGCATTTGTGTTGCACGTGGCATGATGGCACGTAGGGGTGCAAAGTCTGCCTGGATAGTAGTACATGACAGTGTAAGGAAGAAGGAGAAAAACCTGAGGAATATATCCTACAGAGGATGGTCCCTGAAGTGCTTGATGACTAAGACTCGAAGCTTTGTTATTTTGAGAGATCAAAGAATTACTTGTCTGATGAGATGTCTAAGCATTCTATGTAGATACTCAAAACTGTCCTTTGTCATTATTTTAATAGAGTTTGTTGACTCTTTCATTTCCTTCACTCCTTGACTCAAGAGAGCCTGGAATTAAAAAGGTGGATAGACACACTTACCTTGATGGAGCTCCTAAGGGTTTAAAGGCAAGCATGAAACTTATTAAACTAGAGGCTTAATATGTTCCTCTTGGTGAGTGAAGAGCATTATAAACATGCAAGTAGCACTGTTCTGACTTACAAACAGATAGTTGTACCTCTCTCCAACTTCACAATGTGTGTATAAAAATACATGATCTAGTTTATTGGTTTTGTGTCTATAACGTGCCAGTTCACCTCAGGATAATTTAGCATGCTGTCCAGTCAGTAAAGAGTTTAAGTGCATGTAATCACTTTTGGTGCAGCCATGCACTGCTGTCTCTGCAGGGGTCAACCACAGAGTTGGACGAGAGGTGATGTGGCTTCTGAAGAGATCTGTAGCTGTGTCTGTGCAGAACTGCGCGATGGTGGTTCTGGTTGGTAACTTTGTACAGAACTTTGCATGAGAGTTGTGGACTTACCAACTTAGGTCAGCACAAGTTTGGGATTGCTGCACCACAATTGTTACAGGGCATAGGCATACTCTTTGGCATTTCTAAGTCTATTGTGTAATGTACTTTTCTCTGTAGGAACCATGCTCCTGCATGGTAAACTTCTGCTCATATGCTCAAAGCAAACCTGGAGCCCCAGGGCAGGAACATCTCCATAGCCTGGCTCCTTACTACAACAGAGGTATCTGGTTGGGATGGGAACGAGGTTAACACGTTTTGGCAGCCAGTAACTCCTGTCCCCTGTTAACATCAAAGCTCAAGTGCCTGGAGCACTCTGCCTAGAAATGAAGATCCGGTTTCAGTGCCCTCCTCATCTTGAGGACATTTTGACCCACAGAACTGGGGATTTAGAGAATGATGTAGCTGAGCAGATAGACTTTTCCAGTCAGGCTGGAAAGCTTTTTGAATACCTAAGCTTTCAATCAAGAGCTGTCAGACAGAGCTGTTATGTCTTTTTCATAAATTTTCTCACTTGATTTTATTTAAAATTTTGTACTACAAATTTTTAAGACTTATTTAACAATTTATAGCCTTGGTTTTTCTCCAGAAAAAGGCATCTTTGCCTTTTGGAGCAAAACGGTTTGGCATATTTTCAGTGCCAAACAATAGTGAAGATAAACTTCTTCAAAATGTTTTCTTTCAATTACTTTTATCGGAATTTCCGCTCTGCAAACAAGTAGAAATCAGTAAATATTATTTAATTTTATTTTTTTTTTTCTCTAAGGAATTTAGAATTTCCATGGGGCGGAAATTCTCTTTTATTAGGAAGCAACCTAAGCTGGGCTGAACAAACCATTCTCCTCCAGCGGTGAACCCAAACAGGGCTCAGATCCCCATGGTGCAACAGGCTGTGCGGTGCTGTCTGCATGTGGGGCAGCCACAGCAGCTGATCCCTCCTGCATGATTTGTGGAGGAGCTCCCTTTAGGATGAGAGGGTAAGGTTTACATGTGTCCTATGTACAAATAATTTTAACAACAACTTTTTCCTGAGCTGCTTTTCTTTAACATCAAAGAGAATGATCACACTCTGGGACGCACAATATTAACTTCTGCTTTTAATAAAAGGTAAAAACAGAAACAAAATGCAAATGAAAAAAAAAAAGTCAAATCTGCCACAAATGTTCTGAGATCTGGTAAACATTTCATTTCTGGATTGTATAAAACTACAGCAGCTGACAAAGACGTTCATTATGGGAAAAACTGACTGTGGAGGGCTGAGAAAAATGTGAGTGAAAGGTTTTTATAAAGGCTCTCAATTTGAAAGCCTGTTGAGTAAAACAAAATAGCCTGGATGCCTCCACTTCGAAGTGAGCTAAACAGTGTAAGTGCATTCTTATTCAGGTATCTGGAATTTTTCCTATTTGTTAAACAGTTGGTTTTGTGGTTTTTTTTCCTGACAAGTTTGGAAATAACCCTTGCGTTCAGAACTTTTAAGTCTAAAGAGAAGATTTCCTTCTTTCTCCTGTCTCCCAGCCCTGAGCAGCAGTGCTGTCAGTCAGCATCCTCTGAAGACAGGCACAGGCGCACTGGCCCTTGTGGAAGAGGGAGGATTGCATCATGTAATGCCTCTCTCTGGGGCTGCTGTTTATATTCTACTTTCCTGAAGCAATTGAGCTAAGTTGTGTCCATGACAAAGGCCAAACATGCTGCTATGGAGCTAGGAACCCATGCTAGCTTGGTACCCTGCGATGCACATTACAATTGATCCAGCAAAGCAAATAAATAAGCGTGCAGATGAGCGTACGTGGGTATCAGGCAGGGGAGCAGAGCCACTGCAGCTTATGGGGCAACTTGTGTGCTTAAAACACACATGGGGTGTATGTTTAGTGAACCATATCACATTCTTGTTACAGGCTAAAAATTCCAAAGTAAAATGTGTAGACAAGCCTGGTGTGAGAGCTTATTTAAGGAAATTGTCTCCGAGTCCTGGAGCCATCTGTGATATAAAAGTATACTGCACGGACTCCTTGAATAAAAGGATTCACTGGCAGGGCTTGCTGGAAATCTCAGTCAGAGATGCTTTTCATACAGCAGGCATATAGATCTTCCACATGATGAATCAGATTTACTAAGAACGTCTGCTGTTTGGAAGTGATTTCAGGCTTGAAGAATGTCTTACTGGAGGCCTGATTTGATCTGGGGAAGGGAGTGGGGGTCACATGTTGCTGGAGTAGACTTGATGTTCTTTTGGGCTGACCTCTAGAAATAATAATCATAAGGAAGGACCAGTTCAAGGGCTGTAGGCTAGTACCACTTGGAAACTAATTACAGCTCTGGTTGTGCACAGCACTGAAGTTTCCCTCGTAGGCTGCAGCACTGATTTAGTTGGTATGTTAATACGGAAGTCTAAATTAAATCAGGCTTGTGTCAGTGCTATCGAAGAGGCACATTCACTTAGCCCTGCAGTTTTATAAAATGCAAAGAAAGAAAACCATATGGCAGATTAGGGCAAATTGCTTTAAAATTGTGGCTGAGAGCCAAGGGAGAGAGACTGAGCTTGAGAGAGCATTCATGTCTGTTTGAAATATGCCCACTTTCACTCTCCTGCTTTACACGCTTGAGAGTGGAAGGCTCATTTCCCTGTGAGCTGAAATATATTAAATACTCCTCATGTCTTAAAGAAAGTAATGTGCCCAGTATTTGTGGAAGTTACAATAAAAACTTTTTTTTTTTAATTGGAATTGGATTTACTGCCGAAGACCGAATAAAAGAGCTTAGTGGAAGCCCAGGAGCATCAAGGGGGGAATGAACATGTGTAATAAGCAACACTTACTAGACAGTCCCAGCTATTATTATGGCACATATAGCACAACAGTGGCTGCACGATTTATGCAGGAACTGAGATCATGCAGCACCAAAAATAAATATAATAATGATCCTTGCCCCAAAGAGCTTTCAGTGTAGTTTTATTTTCTAAGCCAAAAGAAGCTGCAATAAGGAAATGAAAGAGAAAGGACAATAAATAAATGGCACTTGGAAAACCTCTTTAATTTTAATAACCTAGAAATGTGTCCTAGCACTTTGTCATTCAGAATAAGTAGCAAAAATGAAAGATTGTGTTTTCTTTGTAGGAATTTGGCTTTGTTCCACAGTTCCTCTGAGTCATTGCACCAGGTTTCTGTGGACACTCCGTGGGTGTGTGGGACCAGTACGAGGCAGGCTCCTGAGGAGTTAATACTCTGCGAAGAAGTACAGACACGGTGATTGCAGAGAGCACCGGGGTCCTTAGCAATGCTCCCTGCAGCCGCCAAAGATACCCTGCAGCTTACCAGAACGGCTTTCCTCATATCACCAGGATCCTCTAGATGACGAGGCTTCTCCTCTCTGTCCTGCAGGTCCTAAACCCTTCTTCTTAGAGGAGTGTCAAGCTAGAAAGCTCAGAAGCTCAACTTCAGGGGTTGGAAGTCCAGATCCGTATAGGGCCTCTGAATAGTTTTTATGAAGCCTCAGCTCCTCGCTCCCTTCAGTCAGGACTGTCCAGCCTGTGGCCACTACTGCACCTACCCCTGAACAATGAAGGTCCTCCTGTGCCAGCTCAGTGGGTGACTCCACCAGCTGCCACCATCATGACACTGTGGCCAGTCTACAAGCTACCTTGAAGCAAGCATCCAGCTCTCTGCTCCGAGCTTCAAAAAAACTTGGTCTAACTGGTGAAAATGTTTTTGGAGGCCTCTGCCTTGTGCAGAGGGCTGTGCTGCACCGTGTTACCAGTGCAGAGTACCCAGCAGATACTGCTCTGGTTTCCATGGTAACTTTCTCTGTGCATTTATAGTCTCTTACTTACAGCCTTCATTAGATTTAACATTCAAAGAGACATTGATTAAAACATGACATTCCTAACACACCGAAAAATCCATTTTGTACAGAACCCTATTATGTGGCATAGACAAACTGGTTGATGGCCAAATTAGTTAATAGAAATTTCAGATGACATTGGAACAGACCACAAAAGGATGAATTCATATAAAGTTAAACTCCTAAGTAAGCCTCTCACAAACTTAGCAATGCAGACTGGAGAAATGTGGTACATGGATGTATCAGGGATGTCTCACGTAAAGTATGCCTGCTGAATCCAAATTTAGCCTGAAGTGACCTCATTTAAACCTTTCCCAGTAGTGATCTTAAAAAGTATTGAGGTTCTAATGAACCAAGATATCTTTATAGCTGGGAAAGCAGCGGTATGATCCTGGAGGACGATGGGTGTCTCTTTTCCCTCACTAATTGCCATCCCTCAGCCAGTTGGATCTTGCTGGGGACTAGGACCTGGATATGGTGGTCTGTGATGGAAACAGCAGTGCAAAAAGCATCTGAATTTCCAGCTATGATCTGTCCCCACTTTCAAAATTTCTTTGTCCACTATCTGCTATGCCAGGACTTTCTGCTCTTCACTTGCTGTCATACAATATGAGAAACTATATTCCTTTCTCACTTGTACCTTTGGGCTGAAGATCTCCACTGATCATGTCCCTTTGTCCCAGACTGCTTCACAGCAGAATTTGGCTGGGGAAGTGGAGAAAGGCAGCAGACATCTCATGGAGGTCACAGGGCTCTAGTATGGGAGAGGGACAGAGGTGTGGGTCAGAAACTCAGGGCAATCAGGTAGCACAGACTACGCTAGCATGACTAGCACCAAGAGTACCACAGCTGAAATGGTAATAAAATGTGGCATTTTGACACAATACATACTTCATGGAATCACAGAATTGTCAGAGTTGGAAGGGTCCTGTAGAGATCATCTAGTCCAACTCCCCTGCTAAAGCAGGATTGCCTAGAGCACATTGTTCAGGACTACATCCAGGTGGATCTTGAAGATCTCCAGAGAAGAAGACTCCACAACCTCCCTGGGCAGCCTGTTCCAGTGCTCTGTCACCTTCACTGTAAAGACGTTTTTCCTCATATTTGAATGGAAAACTTAGAACAGTAAAACTATCACGGTACCACTGCACAGCTCATTCACAGTTCAACACCCTAATGACATATATTCTCATCTACCTCCAGCTTCTGCCTCCCTCTACACCTAAGTACACGGAGAAATACCTGGATTTCATGGAATCATAAAACCAGCTACCATGCATGGAAACGTACCTGCACATCTTTCGAGCAGAACAGAGTCATGAGTCTGGGTGGACACTGAGGGGTCATCTAGCCTGATGACCCAAATAAACAAAATAAGAGTTTGTCAACTCTTATTAACCCTACATTCAGATAATCTTTTTGAAATTATGCCAAAGATCATCTAGTACAGCATTGCTATGATGGTTTTCATTTATATCCGCATAAAATTCAGCTACCCTGGGAAAAGTCTACAGTGACTTTTATTTTTCCCCATTTTGTTTTCTTGCTTGCAAGCCTGGAAATATATGCGTGTGCATCTATATTTAAAAGCTTTTGAAGTTGTTTCAAAACAATTGTGAAATCACCTTGTGATGTCTTACAGATCACCAAGTGGCCCACAGGTCACAGCTTGAGAAACATCCATCTACATTTGATGTCTATATTGGGAGGAGATGAGTTGCACCTTAAGGCTATCTCTACACTAACAAATTAAACATGGCCAGGAAACAATGCTGGGCACTGGACGTCGATCATCCCTACCAAAATATTGCTAGAGCATTTTCTGGTGCAGCTTTGGGCTGCACAAGCTATCACTTTACCAAATATCCTCTTGGAACAGCTCAGAGGTCAGCATGGGTGAAGAACTATTCCCAAAATGAATTTTTTGTGCGGCCATTCTGTTTTGGATGGTAAGAGAATCTGCAAGCATTGACCTAGTCAGAATAACCCAGAATAACCCAGTTTGGCCTCACTGTGAGGGAATAAGCCTGGTACCATTTGTTTTACACATAAATAATTTAATTGACATGGTAGACACATAAGTGTGGTCCGATGAAATACTGTCTGCCTGTCCATCTCAGAAGGTGTCACTACATTTTATCCTGTCACCTGTGACAGGATCAGAATAATTCCCAATAGCTCAGTAGGAGTGATAGAGTCTCCACCAGATTCCATGGTCTCTAGGATCAAACTGTTTGGCATAGTGTTTTCATCAGGAATTGCCTTCCCTTTAATAGGTTTAATTAAGGATTTCTTTCATGAGATTTAAGAGTTGAAAGGTGTACCAAAAAACTAGTATCACCTTTATGGAAATTAATTTGCTTTCATTTTAGGTCTCTAGGAATAAGGGTTACAGTCTAGGCTAGTAATGGCTTTCACTGCACTTATCGACCATGACAATCTCCTCCAGAGGGCCATTCCTCCCAGACAAAGTAGATATTTGGGAGATGTACAATTGCTCTAGGGAGGATTTACAGACACTTCCTGTGGTCATAAAAAGACGTGAGACCAAATTTTCAGGTGAAATAAATTTCAATCATATAGTGTACATTTCAAACCAAAACAGTGAAAAAGATTTTCAGAAAGGAAGTGAGTAACTGAAACAGCAAATTGTTTAGGAAGGCAATGTTATCAAGGCTAGAGTGATTTCCTCCATATTTTGCTTTGAATTAAGATAGAAGCTGTATGATTGTATCTCCATAGCAATGAAAGATAACCTTATCTAAAAGATTGAGAAACAATGGGTTTGAGTCTTGACTGTGCTTCAGCATTCTACATTAAATAAAAAGGTACATTTACATGCTTCTATACTTTGTATCATTCATTCTTTCAAACATTAGTTGTTTACAGCAAGGAGTCTGTCGATGTGTTTGTTCAGTGAACAGTGTAATAGTGTCTCCGTGCTCTGTTCCTCAAGGTGCTACCGTAAATAAATACAAATAAATAATAACCTGTGTCTTTGACTTTCTGTTTTGCTTAGATAATGATGCAGTTGCTCCTTAACTTGGATCTTCCCTCAGAAGGTTTTTCTGCCATCATACAAAACACACGGGGGGGAGGGGGGGGGGGGAAAGAAAGTCTGTGACTCAATACTTGCTCAGATTTCCATCTGCTCCCAAATCACTGTTTTATATCTTGAATACATCTCCTGTGTTGCCTTTATTTTGTAATTGAGCAGAAAATGAGATTTATCCAATTGCCAGATTAGTCCTGTGTGTACCATCAACATAGTTCAAGAGCCCTTATCAAGTTTTGGAGCAGTTTATCTCAGAGAGTTCAAATGGTTACCATTTGTTATCCTGCAGCTGTATTCTCCCAGAATACAAAGGACTCACAAGTTTCAGTATAAACCAACACATGACCTTTCTTGGTAAAGAAAACCCCACTTTCTGTTGATATTTTCCAATGAAACTAAATGAGGAAAAGAAAACAGGACTCAGGCAGATGGTGGGGACGGGCTGAATGCTGCTTATTCTGCTTCAGAACATCCGTCAGACTCACTGCCAGGAGCAGTCCTCACTGAAAAAATGGTGTTTCTGTGCTATTTTTCAAACATAATTTTTCAAACCTTTGAATTCTTGATCTAGCCTGTGAAAATTTCAAAACCTGAGCTACACATCCAGTCATTTTGAGCCTCCTCACCCACAGCTATGCTCAGCAGCTGGAGGCTGGGCTGCCTCTCCATGGAGAAGGGCTGCAGAGACCACCACGGCCAAGAACAGATCCTCCCATTATAAGGGGACAGGTCGAAAGAGACGCCGAATGCCCTGTTGAGTTCAGCAGGAGTCAAGATCGTTCAGCATCTCAGATGATCAAGTCCTAGGAACTCGACACTTGCAGCCTTTTTTTTGCACAGCACCCAAAAGTGGTTGGTCTTGTTCCTTTCAGCAGGACTGCATGCATGAGTGAGCTCTGCTCGGGAGAGGAGGGTTGTGAAAATGAGCTCAGCTGTGAAGTATTGACTCTGTTATTGCAATGAATGACACCGGTGGGAAATCATTGTCATAGGAGCCTGTAAGCCATGTCCCTCCATTATATCTGGTCTGAATATATTTGAATAAATTTAGGAAGCAATTCATTTCAGCAGCAGACAGTACAACATGGACAATAAACAATAACACTATGCTTTTCAAGCATATTAATTGTACTCAAAGACTGAAGCAAAACATGAGGATTTCCAGTCCTAGCAGTGCTGAGTTATTTCTGAGTTATTTCCACTTTCACAGGGCCAGCCCATGGGTGCAAAAGTGATAGACATGCTGTGTTGAACCCAGCACACACCTCTTTCCCCCGGTTTTTTTCTGAGAGCAAACTGCTTTCTTTTTCTCTTTGTATTCCCACTCCTTCTTTCATGTCTGCTGCAGGCTGTCAAAGAGGTACTTGACCTCCTTCTGAGGGTCCAGGTATACTCGGTTTCCTGCGCAGCTGGTGCCAATGCTGCTTCACGGACCACTTGATGGGGGAAATCCTGAGAGCCAGCCAGCTGGCAGCGACTTTGCCAAAACCTCAAAATGTTGCTGTCTCAAACTTTTAAGCCCCTATCTGGAGACTCATAAATCCTACGCTCTTGTCCAGGCTGAGATAGCATGTGTAACAACATGCAGCGTGCTTGATTTTGCTGGCGAGTGACAGGGTGGATGCTTTCCAGGGAAGTGTGCCACAGATGTAAAAGGCTGTGCACAATGTATTTTCATTGAAGCAACCTGGACTTACCAGTAACATTTCGGTCTGAACTATTTATTTTTGCATATGGTTGTTATGAGAGAAGATTTACTTTAAAAGAAAGAGAAAAGAAATGTTCGTCTTTGGGAAAAGAAAATGTTGTTTTTCTGTTTATTTCAGCCTGTTTATTTCCTGAATTTGGCAGCATTTTCTATAATGTCAGCAGCATAGTTTCCTAAACCCTGGCAGAATTATTTTACCCTATTGTCTGTTTGAGTCTTTCACACTGAAACAGGAAAGAGAAAAATGGGGGTTTAAAAAGTTTTTCAAAGCTTGTGAAATACAAACAACAAATTATTGTTGTTATTCTTGTCCTTCCTCCTCTCTTTCCCTTAGCTTATTACATTTTTATCACAGTACATCTGCAGACTTTGTCTACATTTTATCTGCCATGCTGATATAGCTGTCTAGGTGAAGTGATGCTGGTATAATCCCTAATGTAAACAGCTTTGCTCTGTTTTAAGCATAGCTTTTTAATTTAACTTAAACCTCTTCTTAAGAGGCATAAACAGACAAAAAAAAAAAAAATCCACTCTGATATTGGATTAAGACTGATCAGTTTATTTGTATCCTACACTCAAAACCTTTTTCCTATAGCCCAGACCATATCTGAACCTCCTTTGAGAGAAACTGTGTGATCTTATACCACGTTGTTGTGGTTTAACCCAACAACTAGGACCACGCAGCTGATTCCCCCGAGTAGGATAGAGAGAAGAGGGAGAAAAAGAAAAAAAAACTCGTGGGTTGAGATAAAGACAGTTTAATAGAACAGTAACAGAAAAGAAAATAATAACAGTAAAAGAATACACAAAATTGTGATGCCATACAATTGCTCACCACCCCGTAACTGATTGCCCAGCCCGTCCTGAGCAGCAATTGCAGATTCCTGCCCGGCTGCCAACCCCCACTTATATACTGACCATGACGTCTGTGGTATGGGATATTCCTTTGGCCAGCTTGTCCTGTCTATGTTCCCTCTCAGCTTCTATGGGAAGCTGAAAAAGTCCTTGACTTAATACAAGCATTACTTAGCAACAACTAAAACAATAAGTGTCATCAACATTATTCTTGTACTAAATCCAAAACTCAGCAGCTACTAGGAATAAAATTAACTCTCTCCCAGCACGTCCTTTGGACAAGTTTAAGCCTGCCTTTGTCCACTTCTAGACTGAGAAGAAACTATCTGACCATCTTATGTGATGTTTAGCCCAAGATAATAAACCTCGTTGAGGCCCAGTGCTTAACTGGTTATAAGTATGAAAGCAGATACATGTCTTTTTGTTATACCACTCAGAATGGACACAATGAATTAATGTTCACAGTATAAAATGTAAACGTATCTGAAATATCTTTAATTGTATCATAGCCTGCTATATCAATCCTTTACCTGTTCTTTGAAAGAACACCATCAGACGAGACAACTCTATCCGTTATGGCAGAAGATCTCTAAGACTACCAGTGATTTATAGCTACAGCTCTTCCAATGTTGACCTACTAAAAATCATGGACAAAAAGCTGCTGCATACAAAGTACGGTACTGTACCTGATTTGAGCTCAGTGCACATGTGATGCTTCTGACTTCTTGGATTTGCTATGCTCAAGAGCATCTAATCAGTCTGGCAACAAATACGATGATCTGATGCATTTAAGTAGCTGATATTGGAATTCATACTGCACAGAGCTGCTTCTGGGATGCTGGCAACTTTGGGTTACGGAGTGAAATGTACCAGCTCTGACTTCTTCCCACTTTTCACTCTTATTTTGCTCAAGCGTAAATCACTATATAAACAGTTCTGCTGGCCAGATTCACCGGCAAACTGTGCTTACTTTGTGCTGCTCTGGAAAAAACTGTATATCACACACTCATGGAAACTGAGGTACAGCTCTGTTCAATGGTGAAAAAGAATCCAGTAAACAAAGGACAAATTTTTATATATATATATATATAAAAAGATCATATCTTTTGTATCCCAGTGAAATTAATTCCCCATTTCTTTTTCTTCATTAACTTCTTAAGCTACCACATATTTTTCCTTTTTTTTTTTTCTGAAAGTGGCAGGACATTGTGTCAGTAACTAGGTAGCAGTTAATAGCAGGTCTCCTTGACAGACCTGCAAGGAACAGCTACTGACTGTTTTCTGCCTCCTGTAAACTTACTGAATTATAAGTGGCTTTCCTTTGACATCCCTGTTAGAGTGGGACACCAGTTCTTGCACGGAAAGTGGACAACTGAAGATATTCCAAAAATTATAAAGACCGAAGAATTTTTATTTCTCCTCACTCAAGCCTAGCATAAATATATACATTCACATATATATATACACTATACTTGAAACATCTCTATATAGGTATACTTATATAATCTTGAATATGGGTTGTAGTTAGAGATTAAACTGGCTTTCATGGTACGGCTTGGAGCTAGCTACTTCATTCAATGTGTCATGGTATCATGCTTCTATGAAAGGTCTTTTCTCTGACAGTGCCATCCTGTTATCGCACACACTGTTTAGCCTCAGTGCCTCAGAAGACATATATTCTTCGAGTGGATCCCTTGTCCTGTGCACAGCAGAGGAAGCATTTTTCAGTTCTATTATGGCTATATTATCCATAAATGGGCAGATTCACCACCAGCCTGGGTGACTAACCTGATCTTCAGTCGACACATTGTGTTGTATTTCAGGAGATCTTCAGAGATCTGCTGCAGCTTTCATTGATAGACAACTTTAATTAATTTCAACAAGACGGGGTTCTGGCTTCAGTCCTGTGAGATAACTAAAATGAAAATAAAGTAGCTTACTGCTGAAGTATAATTATTGTATCTATGACAAAACTTTTTTAGCATATGACCTGGCATACGATATTTTGGGCCTTGAAACAAAAACAGTGATCAATTCTTTATAACATATTATCTAACAGGGAATGGAGATATGATGGATTTTAGGCACCAGTAATGTGGAGAGGTAACAACCTTTAATTAGGTTTCCCTTTGTTCACTTCATGTCTAACGAAGCAGCAAATTCACAGTTCAGTAGCAAATGAGAGGTAATCAAAAGAAAAATACTCATTTATTTAACTTGTGCTCATGTCTTTTTCAGATGAAAATCTTTTATTACTGTTTGCTTTAAACTTCTTTCACAGGAAGAAAATAGATCTTGTAGATAAAAAAGCCCCAAAACAAGTGTTCAGAGCTGGCACTTTGTCAAAGCCTTCAGATTGAGAAAATCTCATATAAAATGTTGGAACCTCTTTGGTCTTCAGTTTCTGTGAGAACAAGAAAGGGTCATTAATTTCTCCTATTATAAACCATTTGATTCCCTTAAAACAACTGTTTTTTATGTCATCTCCAGTGCAAGGTCACATAAAGAAGAAGTATCTCTTCATGTGGCCAAGTGTCATCTCTACATCTTAGGTACCCAGCTGATAGAAAATGTAGGTGGCATTGTTAGGAGTGTCTTTCCTGTCTCCCTCAGGAATGACAACTTTCCCTCACCCTGAAAATATCCAGATGCTTCGAAGGCCCTCTCAGTATGATGACAGCAAGCTGGCAAGAGCACTGTATATGGCAATTCAGCCATTCTGGAGATTTTTTGCACTCAGTGGTACTAAACTGAGCTACAAACTGACTTTTTCCCTGTTTAAGCCTGCCCCTAACTATAGCTGCAGATTTGGATGAAGACTTTTCACAACATTGCACACATTTCAGCAACGTGTTCTTTTAATTACTGATTGTTACTATTTAGTAAGAAATAAAAAGAATGCTATTTAGAATATTCTTATGTATACAGTGTCTTGTTACTTTATTAGCTAGAACTCACATAATTTTCAACTTTGGGATGCTGTACCTAACTGTCTTGATGTTTGGTAAATAGCCTGCCAAACTATGTCTTTGTGTATGCAAAACCACAGTGAATCATGTTAAATATGTGGAGTGTTTACGATGGTATAACTGAAAGCAGAATATATTCCTTCATATATAAGTAATATCATTAAAAGAAAAATAAAGAAAATCTTTTAGAAATTGCTTTCTAGCTCAAAATATCTATTTCAGAGTTGCTTCTTGTTCAGTAATGTAAGGTTCAGGGTGTAATGGAAATGAATGGGAAGTAAAACTGAATAGAAGAGTGGTAGTTGTTTTACAGAAGCGGTGTTCAAAGTAGTTTTTACTATGTGCATTATCAGTACAAATTGTTGCTTTGAGCCAGCTCTGCAGACCTTTAAGTGGTGATTATATAGTTTTCTGAGCTCCATAGGTCTCTTTGAACATATATATTCTTTCTTAGGGACTAAACACGTGTCTGTGCTCTTCTTGGCTCATTAGGCTTAGTTCTTGACAGGTGAAAACTATTCAGTGATGGCATAAATTAAATACCATAGACTATAGAGCTTCAAAAAGAGAATTCATTCACAGTAGACAACACAGATTTGTAACCTTTCTGATGCCCTTTTTACGGAAATGAAATGAAAGACTGACTTTAAAATAATTAACGCTGGAAAGTCAGGGTTGATTTCCAGTTAAGAGGAACGTGCTGTTTCAGCTCTGCTTTTTTTTTTCTCTTTCAGGACCTCTAAGATTCACATTTATATTGTTGTGTTATAATTAAGCTGTACTGTTTGTGGCCTTGTTTCCTAAAGCTGGACATTTTCTTTAAAAAAGATAATAGAGCTGAGATTGTTAAGTATTGCTACTTGATAACACTCAGTATTAACCGAATTTGAGTTCTGAGTATAAAAGTGTGTAACTGAATTTGGGGAAATTGCATATATATTCTCCCCTTCAGTCTTCTCTCTATGACTCTTAAAATATTCCCTCAAGACTTAATTCTCTCTGCCGTGAGGGACAAGGGCTTGCAGTGTCACTGCTATCAGGGAAATGGAGTTAGAAGAGATGATTAAGCTCACTGAGCAGGCAGGTGAGAACCAAAAGACCTCAGAGAGCATTGGCTATATGGCAGCGGTGCATCTGAAAACCAGCCACTGCATTACTGACCATTGAGTGACCCCCCCCGGCTGCCCCAGCCGATGGGCAAAAACTCTTCATTAGTGTTGTGGTACCCATGGACCATAAGGAGCGTTCATTTCCTTACATTGTGAAAGGCTATCACCAACATCAGTTTGAGCCAGCTGTACTATCTTCAATTATTAGTTAATCTAAGTTTTGGGGAAAAAAAAGTTTAAGATAACACGTATACCACAAAGAAAGTTCCCTCCCCAACAGCAGCGGTTGGTCTAGCTTGTTTTCATGCCACAATCTAAAAGGAAACACTCACCATCACCACACACCACCCAACATACACAAACTGAGCTTGACTTTCTGTTGCATTTTATGTCCTTTGTGCTGCATCAGGGCTGGTTTTTATTGTAAGAAACTAGTGAAACAGTGGGTTTATAGATAGTAACTTCCCATTGCTAAAACCTGCCTGACCCATCAACTTGGGTGCAAGGGGTGGGATGAGCAAGGCACGATATGGCAGAGCTTCTGCTGCTTTTCAGAGACACAAAAATGACACTTGAGCAATGTATTACAATATGGAGAATCCACAGCTAACGTTTTCACATCCCTTTTGCATCCCAGGCACAATGGAGCCACAGTTCACCCTGTGGTGGACATAGAAACTGGAATAAACAAGGTCCATCTTATGTATGAAATATTTGAGGATACTCTAAGGTAAAAGTGTGACATGAGGGCAAAGAGCAGAATCTGCCTCATCCTGTACATGTGCATAAATGTAAAGATAAATCAGAGGACAGACAGTATTGGTCTTCAGCAACATAAGATTAGACTAACATATAAAGACTTCTTTCTTTCTTCTGGTCAGCAGAAGATCCAGTGAAGACAGGAAAAGCCACTGACAGAGGGCTGCATAAGCCACTGTTCTTCCTGCACCGAGGTACTTCTATAGGCTGCTTCTTTCCCCTCCACAAAGCCAGCTTCAGTAATGCCTCTTCCCATCAGCCCTCCAGAAAGGCAGGAGTACAGACACACAGCCTACCCCCAAATAACACTGCCAGCACAGCTTACTGCAGATGATAACAAAATCATCTAGCCCTAGACAAAGAATTTCACTGAACTGATTTTCCTAGCTCGTACACCCAAACTACACCTTTTTCCTCTAGAACTGAGACAAAATTGCTCTGAAACAGCAGTATCACCTGGAAGGGTTAGCTGTTTTATCAACTGCAACTTTGTCACACCTCCAGCTCTGCAATAGGATCGTCATACCAGGCACTGACATAACAAGCAAAGTTTGAAATGGGAGGTTTTTTCTAGGCCAGGTGTGTAGCTAAAGAGATGTTTGCCCTGGAGACAAACCTGAAGAGGAGAAGGGAAAAAGTCAACGAAGCAGATCCATTTTCTTATGAATAAGGAATTTTAAAAGTCATTTATTAATTAATGTAATGAAAAATTCATTTTTAGATCTGGTTGTTTCTTATTTCAACCTCTTACAATTAAAAAGGTAAAAATAGTAATTATATGGATATTTCATTTCTTAACTAAAAATATGCAGCTCATGCCAATCATCCATCCCTGCTTCACTCTTGATAGTGCAAGCCATGTCCGATAGCCATTTGTAACTGAGCTGTCCTTATTTGCAGTTCCACATATACTGTCGTGGAATTAGCCAGGCTGCAGAATTTCCAGGCTTAAATCACAGCAATTAGAAACCCAACCTTTAGCTTACTCTACTTAGCTTCTGTATTTAAGAGGTCCTGATTTTTATTGAAGAAATCATAAATATTTGATTCCACCAATGTAATTTTTTGCTTAGAAACCTCTTCTCCTCATACTGACCTGGCATGACCCCAGCTAGCTCGCAGATTTTCATGTCATAAACAGAGTTTAGCACAGCTACTAGCACAGGGGGTCACAATAAAAGTGCTGCCAGACCTTTTTAGAGAGCTATCCTCACAACACCGTGCCATGTCACTGTGTCCCCGAAAGCAGTATATGGTGGTAGTAAATATACAAACACCTTTTTTACTGAAACAAAACCTGAAAAAGCTGAGAGCAGTTTCTACGAATTCAGCTTGCAAGGAAAACCTCTCGGTGGGTTCAATTCACGAAACCTGCTCACAGCAAAAGGACATTGATCGTATCTCCCTAAACCAAGAGTGTGTGTTTCCATGTAAACTCTTACCATATCAAAAGTACATCATGCTACATAAACACAGGGTCATGTGGTCAGGCATTACCTTACATGAAAGGAGTTTGGTGAGGCGTGACTCTGAGTTCATAAGTGAAATGCCTTCGCTTTCATCATTACGAATGTAATAACGCAACTACCCACTTTCTTAAAAATACAGAAAAGAAAAAAAAAAACCCTCACATTTGAGGCATCAGGAAGTGATTCATATCATAGAATATTTAATCTCCACACATCAAAGTATTGCATGCACGCATTGCACTCCTTGTCTTCTCCAGCCATTTACACTCTGCTAAAACTGACATTTAGAAAATAACCAACCTCTGTTATCCAGCTACAGGCACTTCACTAATCATGAAAGAAGGAAGTTCACTAAGACTGAAATTATTGAGACCGGGAGTGATACATGTGACAGGAAGTGTACTAAAGACCAAGAACAAAGTTTCCTTCACCCAGCTGCAATGCAGATCTCTTATCTGTGGTACAAATCTCACTTTTTCCGAAATGTCACTACATTTGTATGATGTGGAGATACTTTTCCTTTTAATGTCCTAGTGACATCAGCAGGAATGCCACGAACACAACATAAGCATGACATGAGTTTCAAATTTGAAACAATTCATACTTCTTCCTTTGAGTGAGTCTTAAATGAGCAAGAAAAGCAATAAAATGCATGCTAACATTTTCCAACTTTCACTTTTTTAAAGTTGTACATTTTATGTCATGACTAAGATCTCAACCTTTCCACTGGACATTTTTGTATTATGTTTACTTGGGTAATGGAAATAAATCCCATCTCTAGCATTATTCATACTTGGATTCTTGCTCTATGGCTTGGAATTTATTTTGAAGTGGAAGCATTTCCGTTCCTCTACCGCTTGTTAACATCTTCACTTGGGGAAAACTGTTTTCACTAGACTTGTCCTTTGCAGAGGCAGGTCTCTGTCACCATAAGCTTGCTTTGACTTCATTTAGCATGAAGGGTTTAATCTTTAACTACGGAGCTGACAGTGCTTTAGTTCTCATGATTCAGCTTTGTTATTTCTCTTCCTAACAGGAGTTGTTATAATCTGCAGGCTATCTGCTTATGAATTTTTTTTCCTCAGAAGCATTTTTAATAGATCAAAATATTTTTTCCTATACTTGGTTTGCCTTTCTACTCTTACTCTCCCTAGAATAGATTATGTTCCTCAGGGTCTGCCATAACAAACCCACTAATACTCCTTTGTGTCATTGCTTGATTACAAAAGATATGGAAGGCACTGTAATAATACAGAAAGTAAATTTAGGAACCAAAATAGATTGGAGGTCATAAGGAGCAAAAAGAATAAAAGATTATTTGACACATTCAAAGTCAGCTGACGTTCTATAAAGCAATATTGCTGCTCTGATCAGGACTTTACAGTTCTTTTTTTTTAAATTCATAGTTGTCTTCATTCTCCTTATTTGTGGATAAGACACATGGTAAGAAGTCTGCTAGAGGTATGTCTAATCTTCAGTATTTCATTCTCATAGACTGAAGGATAAGAATTTGCAGACTGAACTACTTACCTTAAATAATGATCCTAGTTACAGGTTATCTAGTGTGACGATAGCTTCAGTCTACTTGCTGCCTGTCTGGATACATTCCTTTCTACCTGCAGATTATACTATGCACTGCATTATGCTAAAGCAGAAGAGCTACCTAATTTTCCCCTCCTTCTTTGCCTCCACAGCTGTCCGATCTATATAAAAATGATGGGAAAATGATGACCCAGTTGCAGTCTTCACATGTTGTGACCAGCAATGCTGGTAGAAAGAAAATCCAGAGTATGGAACCTATTGACAGTGGGTACAATTTGTTTTGTAATACGGCCAATTTGCTGTCAGCCTTCGCATTAGGAATCTGTTTATGAATATCTGGGTATAGTTGCCTGCTCGTCAGAAACTAAAAATAATTGCTTTAAGAGCGGGAACAGAATTTGCAAATATTTCTCTTTGACATCTGTGGTCTCGGATGTTACTCTAGCCAAATGGGGACTGTCAATCACTATTTGAAAAGATCCAGAAAATAGCAGAGTTAAAACAACTCGTTTTTTCCCTTCTGAAAAGCAGTATCATAGCTGGCTAAATAAGGTCTATACTGGAGGAGAGGGGAGGGGAAGGGGGAGCATGTGCTTGTGTAGTAATATGATTCCTTACTCATCAGATGGCACCCATCATCATCACAACCACAGCCTTTCAGTGCGCTGGAATAAACTAATTATCTCACTGACAGCTCAGGTTTTAATCCCCATTTGTAAGCATTTGTCATGAGCCTTGGTCAGCCAGTTTTTAAAGATTGCCATGAATTATATATTTCTCCCATTTTAAGACTGCCTAAATAAGGACAATTACAAGGCCCTGGAATGGGTTTCAATAAACACATTTGTGCTTGCTGTTGCCAGACAATGTGAATAGGACAAAGCTTTTTACAGTGCTGATTGTAAATTAGAGTTCTAATATTCACTTCTTCTGGAGCTGAAGACTATCCAATGTCCATGACAATAAGCAGGGAGAGATCCTCATCGTGCTGCGAATCAATGGAGCCACACTTTTAAAAGAGTAAGACACTGGACCCACAGAATGTATTGACTTCAGTAGAGTGCATCCAAGTTCACATCTCCCTTCATTCTTCCAGTCTGAATGTGCATTATATACACTTATTAGTGAGTAAATGAAAGCCAGGCTTCATCCCCCTTATCTCTAGGCTCTCAACTAGGATGTTGTTAGAACCCTGCCCACCCTTCATCTATCCTCTGTAGGGAAGTAGGAGATATTTGTCCTTCAAAGACCTGGGCAGGTGGTACAAAGGGCAGAACCAATGGATAAAATTAAGGCAGAATTCATTTTTATTTTTTTTAAAGATGGAAAAACATCCTTGCCGTGAAATTTATTGTGAAATATATGTATCGGATGCTGGGATGAATTTGTGATATTACTCAGTAGTTGTTAATATTGCACTCATCATGATGCAAGGTCTTTCTCAAAGAAAAAAATCTCATACTGATGTAACTAAATGAAACTGCCAAAAATCCCTCATTTTTGTAGTATCTGCTCACAGTGCACTGTTCTATAAGGTCTTAAGGAATCAGTGAGGCAGTTTACTTTATGGTATGCATTGATATTTAATATATAGCTTCAGGAAATACCTTCAGGAAAAGAGCTATTTTCTCCCTTCTCCATGTTGTTTAGCAAGTTAACAGCTTGAGCCAGATTCATCACTGGTGAATTTTTTTTCATCTCAGTTGTATGAAATGGAGTAACAGCACAAAGAAATTGGCTCAGGGGCTTTACTCTCTAGATCTTCAGCAATCTTTCCATGTAGCATGTGTTTTTCATGTGTTTTACACACATTTTTTGACACCTGGAAGGATAAACAAATAGCAGACACAAGATGGAGGCAGAGGTAACGTACCACATTAAAGTTACGTTAGTTATTTAGGCACTACTTCCAACAAATCATTAATACTCAGAAACAAAGACCCATCTGTATTTATGCAGTAATTTTGCATGACTGTTTCAGTGATAAAAGTGCTATTGCTTTTCTGGTTGCCTGCCCAAGCAACCTATGTGACACTGAGTACTTTGAGTGAAAAAAATATTCTAGTATGTAAAAGCAGTAAAAGTTAATTACAAAAGAAGAAAATATCTTAACATTCCTTTCCATTCTAACATTTTTTCAAGTTGGAACAGGTTCTTCCTATTCACCTCTTAGCTGTTGTCAAGGGTAAGTGCACTTTTCATTCTGTATCAAGTAACATGAAGATATTTACATGTTTTTATCCAGTCACCTTTGATAAACAGACTGCTTTAAGGCATTCTCTTCAGTCCTTGAATATTATTATGATTCTTTTGTATCTTCGGAAATTTGAACGTCAAAAGCATACATAATTTTCTTTCTCAAGGGGAAAAGGAATGGATGGGTAGTTACATCTAATGAGTAGGGTCACGTGTAGAGATGGCTACATATCTACATATCTTTCTAAAAGTTCATGTTTAAATGTATTTTAGTTATGGCTTATAAATCCATATCATGCTTTCTATTATATGACTCTCCCTGTGCTCCAAATCCCTTCCCCATTCTAAGGTGCACTTCAAATTCCCTGCTCCCAGCTAATTTTATCCTTATTATTCATTATTTATTTTCTTAATTTTTGTATTATGAGTTCAGGCTGCATAGGGCTATTGATGGATGAAGGTAGGATACAAAGCTTGAGGGAGAGTTTGGGGTTGAAGGCAATGTTCAGATTATCATTCTACATGACAGGCAGAGATGGTAGAGATCAGGAAAAGCAGTAGCTGTGAGGATGTATTCGTTAGAAGCAGTGATGGCAGGCAGGGAATACATGTTTCACTTCATCTGTGCTGAATTTGATTTGTCAGATGAGTGTACATTAAAAGATGTCAGAGAGAGAAGGCAGGACTTTCGTTTGCACAGAAAGGTTGTATCCGCACTAATATATAGTGCAGGAGCAGGCACAGGTTCCGTCCCTGGAACTCATCCAGCCACACTGTCAAACTGCTCAGTGGTCCATAACAGCATTTTGACCTTGCCACTACTCCAGAAAACAGCCTGGGAACTAGCAAAGGTCAGGGACCACTCCCAAAGGACAATTTAGATGAGACCATCCTGATGTGAAAGGGAAGAAAATGTAACACTCTCGAAGTGGCCAGACCGTGACAGTTGCCCTCAAAAAGAGAGAGTGGCTAGCTGGATTTTTTTGTACAGATGCAGCCAAGTAATCATGTCTAGAGCAGACTGGTGTATTTCTGAATGCAGAGAACTCATAAGACATCTAGCAGCTGAACTGCTCTATGTCAATGAGAGCTCTCAAAGATGAAATGCAGAGGGATCAGAGAAACTGAAGAGGAAAGATGATAAAATCTTTAGAGATCTACAAACCGAGTACTTGCCATAAGAAACATTTTGGCACAGGCCAGCCTCCTAAGCAGTTTCAGTTTCTTTTTCTGACTGCGCTGTTCACCTCAGCAGTTTGCAGGGCACCCTTTATTGCATTTGATGGAAACCTCATCAGTAGTGATTTGATCAACTTCCAAGACATTGATGAAAGTGTTGAAAAATATATCTATTGCAGAAATACAGACAGCTGCATGATGATTCTCTATTGACAGCATCTTTGTGATCTGTCAGTTAGCCATCTCTTAATCTGGTATTATGCTTAATTGTTAGTGTACTGTGCTGTATTTTGAATAATAGCGTCAGGCAATATGAAGTCATTCACCCTACAGGAGTCCAAATACAGCTACACAACTTTTTTCCCAAACAATCATAATCTTGTCAAAGTATCACATCAAATTGAGAAAAACTAATTTTCAGAAAATGATCTTCATCAATTAGGTTCCTTGCCCTTCAATCCATTTTAGGTGAATCCCATGTCAGCGCTCTCGCCCCTTCCCTCCCAGGATTTGTATCACACTGTCCAGTCTGTGGTTACTGCAGTATTCCTATTTGCCTTTAATGACTCTACTAACACTTCAGCAGTTTCATGAAGTTGTCACATTTTTTCTGGAAGTTACAAGTAAATAACATCAGGCAAAGTATATGAGGAGCAATTCTTCAAGGAGTCTTTGCTGTGAAAAAAAAAAAAAAGGTTTTAAAAAGACTTTCTCTACAAGATGTTTTTTCAAATCCTTTTTGTTTCCAGTTGGCTGGTAGATGGATGAGGGACTTAATATTTCTCAAATGATACAAACTCATAGATCATCTTTCCAAATGCAGAAAATATATACACTGAGCAATTCTGTATTTTCCTTATCATTAATACTTTGATCATGTCCAAGTGCGTCACCATTAGAAATTCCAATTCTTACAGCTTTTCATCTGGGTTCCTAGCATTAGAATACAACTCTTTGACTCCTCATTTTCCTTATCACATCAATTTAGTCTGTTCACATCTCCTTCAGTTTGACAATCTATTGTATTTGCGTTCTAGTGAGGAGATTTGATCCCCTAGCTGTGACTCACAGAGCATCCTATTTTTACAGCTCTCCCTCCCACTGGAAAATAGCCCAATGCTCTTCTAAAATAAAACTTCTATTGCACAAACAAAGTTTTCTGCCTCCTCCCTGTACTTCTCACTTTCCAAAGCCCCATCAGTCTTTCACTGTACATTCTATAGATTAAAAAGCTTGACACAATCCCCTGTCAAAAATACATGAAAAGTGTAAAGTATTAGAAAGGCAAGTAAGAGATGTTTTGAAGCAAAAGACTAGCTGATCTATAGTGGTAAAGAGCTTCAAGTGTAAATATTAGACATTTAAACATGTTAGACATGTTCATTACACAATTAGAGTGCATGCCGAGTATCTGAATAGCAATATGTGCAATCTAATGGGGACAAACCAGAACTACATTGCTCTTTCATGCTTAAGAAACATGCCAGGCAAGCAGAAGATGCTGGCTCCTTTTTTACCTTTATTTTGGTTAGCAGAAATTTTGACATTGTCCTAAATGGGAAAAGGAGCAAGGTTATATCCTAATATATGGTTCCCATCTTGGGTTCAGAGTGTTATTGCCAGGACCAAGCTCATTCAACTTCTTGCAGCTGTGAGAAAATGGTAAAGAAGCATTTCTCCTACAGAAATAAAAAAGAGGTGGCTGCTGAACAGCAAGCAAGGAGATAGATCTACATGCTATGCTAATGTTGTGACTTCCCCAGGATCTGAAATAGCTCTGAAAATGTTTTCAGGAATCTGACATGAAGTGCCAGCAAAACTGGCTCTGCCGGCAGTTAAGTCTTTATAATTGACAAAGGTCAGCTAGATTGCATGAGTTTCCATGATGGAAGAATAAAACTCAACACATATATTAAGAGTGATCAAAAGTTATAGTACATTTAAAATCCATTAGCTAAAATTATCTTTTCAGATAATTTCAACAGGCATAAACAGCAAGTACATACTTTTAAGAGAATTTGTGCTTTCAGACTATCATAATGTTGCAAAATTTAAAAAACTGTAATTGTTGGGGGGGTTGCTGATACATTCCAGATTGTGAACTGTTGGTGCCCCTGAAGGCAAAGTTGTTTCATAAACTTTAGCATCTTTAAGACTTTTTTCCCACACACAAGAATGCCAGAGACATCAAAGCAAGATACTGTAAAGGTGACAAATTTGATGTTATCTGAATTGCTAGGAAACTGTGTTAAGAATGTACAAATCTTTACAAGGTATAGCTGTCTCAGCTTTACGTTGCTATACTCATTGCGTGAATTGTTAGGATATAAGATGATAATAAGCACTTACTAATTTAAAAGCTTATCTGAACACAGTATCTTGATCCTGAAAGCTAGGAGGACGTCTCATCAAATTTCCTCTGCTTTCTGTTCAAAAACTATTGAAATTAGAACAGTATATTGTGATGTGTTGAACATTTGATCACAACAGATTACCTAATGCTAAGAGAAGTACAAAACAGAATTTTTTTTCTGTTGGGGGGTGGGTTTTTTTTTTAACACTTGTACTCTGCTTAGGCCAAAGACTTAATCAGATATGGAAAAGAGCACTCATATTTTCCTTTAATTATGCCCATGTAACCCATCTCCATTTTCCTAACATTTCCTATGTTAGGAATACCTATGATGATCTGATTAGTCAATTTGCAGAACAAAAATGTCTGCGAAGGACAGGAATCACTCACAGCCACACAACTCTATTTCCAGCACCGGACAGCAGGGTGAGTGCAAGCATTTGGCACGTAAACAAGACCTCTCTGTTTATACACATATTGTAAGTATTAGGTGCTAGTGAGTTGCTTCTAGCAGACGTAGAACATCCGGATACTATTATATGTGAGGAAAAAAAAAAGGTTGACGGCTTACTTGGAATTAATGTTCACCCTTTTTTCTCATCTACACAGGAGAATGCAAATCTTTTGTAGCCTGGTACAGGTTACTAAGACTATTTTAAAGCCAGAAGAACGATCCTACAGCTTCACAAAAGCAAGGACAGCCAAGAAAGTCCATTGACCAAAGACATTTCAGTTAGGCTTCATATTGTGTAGCACAGCCATATCCATGGTCAGAATACAAGCATTGCCTTTGAATTGTGAGGACAAATTTGGGTACCCACCTGAACTTTGGAACTGTCACCTCTGTCTTAAAAATGGTAGTTGAGTGAGATCATAAAATAATTCTTCAGATACTTAGGACAAGAAATTAACTAGAACACCCAGTACTTGCACTCTCAGTCTTGTCTGATTTGGCTTGTACTGGCCACTTTGGAAGAAAGGATGTTGACTGGTCTGGAGACACACTGTTTTGAGCACCTTCTCTTAAAAAGTAGAGATAATAGTCATTATTAGTAACTGAATTAAGCACAGAAAGTTTACCAATTGGCATATTTCTAGAGCCAGACAGAAAACACGAGCCAAGAAAGAAATAATAAAGAGACATTTTTATAAAGCTCTTAGAAAATGAAACTTCTGTCTACTAGCTTCTGTTGGTCTATAATGCAGTAAGTGTCAAAATATGTTTCTATTATAACTTATTATCTACATCCATCTACGTAACTGTTATAATTCAAAAAGGCTATAAAAAGAAACAGATTGCATGCCCTTTCACCATCATTTTATTTAGATGAAGCTAACTTGTTTTTACTACATTTTGTTTTAAATGACCCATTTTTTTTGTCAGGGTGATCACTACCATTAAAGTTTCAGAATAATCACCTCTATGACTTTAGTGGCTCTTTTTGTTAAAACACAGGTAAAATGCAGCCACCTTCAACACAGAAATGGCCGGCCACCTTCCAAAAAAACGTCTGCTGAGAATATCCAGACCAATCTGTACAGTAGCTCCAACAGCAGCCAGCAACTTCAGAATAAAACCAGGCAAGACAGCTGGAAACCAGCCAGGTGGCAGCCCTAATTTACACATAAGCAGCAGCCCTTACATTTAATAAACCCATATAGCTTCATGGCACCGTGCCGACATACATTAGCTGCAAGCCCACATATCCATTTTTTTTCAGTGGTAACTCTCTTTTTCATGTCTGCTGCCTTCCAAAGAGTGCATGCGGTGTCCACCAGCCCGACAGAAGAAAGCCTCTTCCATAGGCGGGACTGCTGTAGTTGTTGCAGAGCAGTGCACGCCATTCCCAATGGGATCAGACTGTAACAACAGCTTTCATAGTGGTACTGCAATGCTCCTACAGACTGCAGTTCATATTTTGTAAAGGTATCTTTTGTGGTCACACCAGATGTATTTAGTTAGATAAGGAGAAAATGAGGTTAGAAGAATAATGACAATTTGTTCTGTCTGTGGCAGGAAATACTAATGAAACAATTTGCCAAAAGGCAATTACAGGGGTGATGCTAAGTGTCTTCTTGTTGTGAGAGAAGAGATAAGAAAACAAGAGATACATTTTATGGATTTTTTTCTAAGCGTTCTTCACATTCCTCTTCCTGCCACTGACGGTGACTTCAGTAGGTGACCAGCATTCCTTTAAGGAGCAAACAGATGACTGGCATTTAAAAATCTCCACCCTTCTGTGTTTGGATCAGGACCAAATTAGGTGTTAACAGAGTGAGTTATACATTGAGTGGAAAGAATACAATGGTCAACAGGAAAATGCAAACAGAAAGAACGTTTTCTAATAATACCATTTACTCTCTGAAAGGCTGTTCTTCTTTAAGTAATCACAATGTTTGACATCAGAAGTTGTTATGTTATGACAGTGAGCTTACATTTGACTATCTTTAAAGTGGTATGGCTCTGGGAAATGTCCCTTGCATTGGTCTGCTTTCTTGGAAGACCAAAAAATTGGACAAGACTGTGCCATGCCTCGCTCACAAACAGTAGAATTGTACCTTGTGACTAACCCAAGCAATGTATCTAAATTGTAAAACACAGCCATTCATTTATCATACCTGTGCAGATGAGTTACTGACACCACGAAATAACTATGTATATAGTAAAAATATGTGAATGTTTAATCAGTGACATTTTACGTCATGGGGACAGGCTCTTCTAAATTGGATGGCTAAAATTGCACATTTAAATACTGCTTCAAGACATGACTGCTGACTTCACCTCCCTTTTTTAATCTAGCTGAGCTGAAGCCCACACTCACAGGGGAGTACTGTTGTATAGGTCTCCTGGATCAAAATGACAGACTGATTCACCCCTCAGTCTGTCCTTTGGAGAATCCTGTAACAAATCAGGAGAAATACATTTATTCTAAAGCAAGCAACTATTTCTGCAATCTCTTTGGATAGTAATGATGGGCTGATATCAAAGAACTTGGGTCCATACCTTTCTCTAGCGGTTGTTAGGTGTAGTGAGCAGCCATGGAGACCAGACCAGACCAGACATTTTCCCTCATTCCCTCTGCAGAACTACTGGACTGAAGGACCCCTAACATAGCTCATGTTCTCTATACTAGATGCTTATTATTCTACTGAGAGCAAAACAGACATTTCTTTTGTCTGTTCCTTGTTTTTTTCCCCATTTTTGTTCCTTGTGTCTCAGCCTGCTCAGACCTCCGATTCTTTGATTCTGAGCTGAACTGAGCTCTGCATGGACTGTGTTGAGATTTCGGGTTCCTTGACACATTTAACCTAAAGCTAAGTTCTAAGGCTGTAGCACATGTCAAGTGAACGAAGAAGTTACATAATGCAGACCAACTCAACCTACCTACAGCCTTGGTTCTAGCAGAAGACATTTATTCCACCAGTACAAGCCACTTTGTGTGTCCAAAGGATGTTACATTTGTTGATCATGTGACTATGTGCAAAATAAAAAAAACAACTGTGATAGTTTTTTTTTTATAAGATCAGTAACATCATCTTTAATATTTCTTTAGGTTAAGACTGAAGATGGAATGGATGAAGAACACACTATTTTGGTAGCTGGGCTCACTGAGGGATGTTTTCACACATCTGACTGATGACCTTTATGAACCAAAGCCATACACACATAGGAGTGGAAAGTTAAATATCTTATTTGCAATAATTAATATTGTTCATTTTTAACATACACGTAGCTGTCCATCCAGCTACGTGACAATCATAGTTAGGAAATCACTAGCTCTTCTGGCTGTGGCATGACACTTAGTTTTTACATATCAAAGTTCAGATGAATAAGTAAACAAATTGTCATAAAATTCTGCATGCTTTATTGAGGAAGATGCACTAGTATGACATGTATGAGGACCTAACACTCTATACTAGTATGTTTTTTGTTTGCAAGTGAAATAATTTTTTTTTAATGTTGTATTGGTTCATATCAATCTGAAATAGAAAAGACTGTTGTTAAAAGACTCAAATTATTTTCACATCACATAATATGAAGTTTTACAATATGCCCTTGGGCTCCCCCCGCTTGTGCTTATTCAAACAAAATGGCAACTATAATCAAAACAGGCTAAATAAAGGCTTATGAAATCAGACCCCAAATGTTTGTTCATTTTATGAGAAAAAGTGAATAAAAAGTCCTGAACACTATAAAATATGTATCAGTTATGCAAATAGTACTAATGAATTTGAAGAAAGCCTTTCGGTCTCCCAAGTAAATATACAATTAGGCAGGTTTATTTACCCAGGAGATAAGAACTGGTTGAGGAAACTGTTAAAGCTCTTTGGGAACTTAGACAAACTTTTCTGTCTGCTGTCTGTCTGCTTTGGAAATAGCTCTCTATGTAGTGCAGGTAAAGGCACTACATAACAGCAACTGCAGCTACAGTGGAATGTGGATCAACGGGTAACTTGAAAGGCTTTTTGATCTGCCAAAATCTCACCTAAACTTGATATGCCCTGGTTGAGCAGTCTATTATACATCTGCTCTTATGCTTCTTTTTGTTGTTCGCAACCTACTATTTTTCAAGACAGGTAGATGATATGGACTGACATGGCTATAAAGACTGAGGCAGTTTTCTTGTAACTCTTGTTCCGTTTCACAATAAATTCTGCAAATTCAGTTTGCACTGCACTGTGAGGTGTACGGGAGCCCTTAGCTAAGTGGATACTCTGGGACACTGCACCTCCCTAACAAATCAATGATTTCTCAGGGTGTGCAGTTCATCCCAAATGTCATCTTGCAATTAAGATGCTCTTTGAGTCATAAATCCATTGATCACTTGCAATTTTGACTTTCCTGTCTTTTGTCTCTATCTGTTATTCAGGTTGGCTAGAACAGAGTTTGTCTTTTCATTCTGTCATATAGAACCTATACATAACCTATTTTGATCAGGCTGTGGGCTACATCTGGGGCTTCCATAATCTTTGACAACAGGACTGGCGCACAAGGGAGAGGAACCAGGAACTGACTGTGATCACAGCACAGGCACGGGAGTGACTACCCTGACCAGGGCATAGTCCTGCACTATCTGAGCAGGACCAGGTTGGTCACAGTGACAAGTCCCACCAGCAGTCGCAGACACGGTGAGGAAATGAGTCACGTCTGGGGTCCATCCAGTCAGGATCAGCAGGAGGCAGGGCCAGAGACAGGACTGGAGACAGGGCAAACTAAGTGCAGGTCCAGGGTCCATCCAGTAAGTCGGTCAGTAAGTCAGGACAGGACTGGGCTGAGCACAGGCTGTTCTGACAACTCACTGTTCCTAATAAAAAAATAGCTATTTATGCCCTTGTCTTGTCCCCCAGCTGATATATTTCAACCTACAAACTGCCCTTAATACCCTTCTGACTCTGTAAGCGTGAGTACTCATAGCTTCATATACCTTATTAATCAGGCCTGTGAATGACCAAAAGACATGATCACTGCTTTTTTAAGACTTTTTGTACCAAGAACTTGTCCAGCACTTATTCTGACATATACAGCTTTCAAATCAGTTCAGAATAAATCAGTATATTCAGATGCCAGATTGTGATGACCATCTTTTCTAAGCATTTACCACCAGCACAGACCTAAAACAATCACTTTCTTTTACATATCATGAACTTTCAGCCTTAAATTCACCGTTCTTCGTGAATTAACTTTCCCTGAGATTCTGAACCATCAGCTAATCGAGAAGTATAATAATATCCTGGGCCAACTTAACTGCCTTTCACCTCAGCATCTGAGATTGCTGGCATCTTGATGGAGACAAGATACAACCACTTTTGGCCCCAGGCATGATGTCTTCAAATAGCGTGACCATCTTCCATTTTCTGGCCAGCTTTCAGTAGCATATTCAGGCAATGCATTACATAACTACGTTCCAAATCCATTTTGTTCTTCAATAAAGTGTTCTACTCTTACCCATCAATATTGTATCTGGTGACTTTCCAGGGATAATAAAAACCTATAGCAGGTCCTTGGTGGATATCAGGAAATATCTAGCAACACTCAAGTGCTCTTAGAAGTGATACAGGAGAGCACAGAATCTTTAGAGTCTGAAATAGAGAGCTGTACATCAAGGTACAAAACAGAAGAATGTTTAAGCATGTTGTCTATTAGTAGATGTTTCCAATGTTCAAAACAAAGATGAGAATTTAAAATAACAATAGTAAGAGAGGAAGAGGATGGTAAAATAAGGAGAATATTTTTTTTCTTATTACTTCTAAATGTTTCTAAAGATAATTTATGTTTCTAGCTCACAAATTATACTTGGAAAGCTGCATTTATTTGATTCAGTAGACTGTAACTGCAAATGCAGCTGTTGAAATCTGAATTGTTTATTCTATTGCTATGCTTTCCTGGCTGTGAGCAGATGCAACCAGCTGTTAACCAGTTGCTTCTCTCTGCTCATCTCCTGGCAACATGATGATCAACAAGCCCTACTAAATGGTTATAACTAACTAGAAATAGGAAACAGTTTAGATATTTACCTCCAACCCAACGATATAGCAATGCAGTATTTATTTATTTAAGATTACGAATCTGTTCATAGATTGATTTTAGTATGACTAAATTTGTATTTAAACTTATTCTATGCTTAAAAATGAGCTTAAACACGAGCTCAACTAAGCATCTGTAAAAGCAAAACACAGGCAAAGGATACAGAGAGCGTGTTTTGCTGTACAGTCTTGTAGTAAATGCTTTAGGATATGACAAAAAATGTTCAAGGCACTGACTACAATTCCCATAGGTAATGTAAAATTTGTTCCTGCATTCTCTACCATACAGCACACAACTGAGTTTCCCTAGCCCATATTTAATATGCACACCATTTAAACACTGGATTATTATGAGTTCCTCCTAAGTTTTTCAATACCATGAGAACTTTACAAAAGGCAATGAATTTATCTCACACCCTTCCATAAGAATTATCATTCCCTCTTTTCATGGAAGAATGCCAAAACAATCAAAATATCATTAATTCTGGATGTCTGGTTTGTTACATATGCACCTTCTTTTTTATAATATTTTACATGGTAGAAGTACAGACTCCAGTTGTGGCTGTAGTGCTTAGTATTATTTTAGTCTAGACCCAAAAATACTGTGGCACCTAGAAAATAAAGGACATATAATTTCTCTCTAACTTTGAGTATCTGACTAAAATCCAAGCAGAAGGAAGACTGCCATAAAATCAATTTTTTTGCAGGGCATTTTCTTACTTCCTTGATCTTGAGATCTTTCTTTCTCTTCCAGCAATATTCTGCCTCTTTTAACTTCTGCAATAATTCTGAGCAACATTATGCGCTTTATAACACTGATACTGGTTCTGGAGGAGGACATCCTTTGCACTGTGTAAACCTGGGACTGTAGAGTAAAAATAGGTTGTGTTGCCATCAGGAGAGACCATGATATAAACAGAGAATAGCTGAACTAGGAATGCACAGTTATTTTTAAATGTCAAGTTTCCCTGTAAATTTAAGGGTTTTTTTTAAGATGGATTTTTGGGCCTAATGAGAGATCAAATCCTCGATTGTCATTCAACACTGACACTGGCATAGTTTATCACTTGGAGGAACTGCAGCTCCTACAAATAAAAGATGTGAATGCAAGCAGAATAACGGATTCTGGACCAACTGAGGAATTCCAAAGAGAATTCCATTTGACGCCTTTTCAGTTTACATTTCATGGTCAAGTAATTTGCTTGTGCAAATTACAGTTAGATATCACCAACCTAAAACATCTTCTGCATTTATTCAGGTCATTACTGATTCATGAAAGAATTATGAACACAAGACCTTCCCTACAGAAATTACAAACATGGCTTTCAAAGAAAGAAATTCTTTTTATCTTTCAAACCCAAACTAGTTTGACTAGCAGGGAAGAAGCTTGACTTTTTGCAATCCTTAATGATTTCAAACCAACTAAAAAGCATATCAGATCTCTCATTCCTGAACAAGCTCATTCAGAAGCTAGCCAAAACCCACAAATGTTCATCTAAGTGAAGATAAGAAAGTAGACATGGCATTTGCTGGATTCATATGAAGATCCAGAACCAAACAAACTGTAGTGGTGCTAGAAATGGCCTACTACAAATGCACAGAAAGCAGATACTCAGGTCTTATTTTGGATCTCTTTCCTACTTAGCTTTCCCAACCATAAAATCTTATTGCCGTATTGAGAAGAAATGATATGATGCAACCACATAGAATCACAGAATCATTTTGGCTGGAAGAGACCTTTAAGATCATCAAGTCCAACTGTTAACTTCACACTACCAAGTCCATGGTAATAAACCATGTCCCTCAGCACCACATCTACACGTCTTTTAAATACCACCAGGGATGGTGAATCCACAACTTCCCTGGACAGCCTGTTCCAATGTTTGACAACCCTTTCAGTGAAGAATTTTTTCCTAATATCCAATCTAAACCTCCTCTGGCACAACTTGAGGCCGTTTCCTCTTGTTCCTGTTGCTTGTTACTTGGGAGAAGAGACCGACCCCCACCTCGCTACACCCTCCTTTCAGGTAGTTGTAGAGAGCAATAAGGTCTCCCCTCAACCTCCTCTTCTCCAGGCTGAACAATACCAGTTTCCTCAGCCTCTCCTCAAAAGACTTGTGCTCTAGACCCCTCATTACATAAGTCTCTTAAACTGCCTTCTACAGGATAAATATAAACAAAAATATATATTAAAAAAATAAATATATCTTTAAACCTTACCAAAACAGGACATTTCACTGCACGTGAATTTTCTCAGTGTAGAATTTCAGTTCCCAAACCCCCTCAAAAACCATTTTAGAGACTGTAAAAATTGTACCCCAGAACAGCACTTATTCACAGTCTTATGAACCCTCACAGGTCTATGGAATTTCATGATACTTTGTAATCTGCTTAAAATTCATGCTTCTGACAACTTGTGACCATTTGAAAAACCTCGGCATCAGTTTCTCTCATAATTATGACAGAAAACTCAGAAAGCACACCTCAAAGTGGGCAAATAAAAACCAACCTCAAGTATATTTTAATGATTTCAGGATATCTCAGGACTCTCTTGGGACTTGATTCATATTTAAATGTCTGGCATTACCAACAGTGATATTCCTCTACATGCTTTTGCTTCCATTCCACTATCACAATCCAATGCCAACGCACAGTGTTATTCTTCTACATCTGGCATTTGTAAACCTTATTGTTGGGACATACACTGCCGAAACAATTCTTTGTTTTCTAAAGCAAGTGCTTTTTCTAGAGATTCAGAAGACACATCATTAAATTCCTAATTTCTTTTTAGTATGCTCATAAAGAAAGACTTCTATATGTCTGCAAATACTGATACAAGAAAAGACCCTGAAACATGATAATGATAGCTAATAAAATATAAAAGCAAAGCTTTGCTTTCCTGTTGCTTTGCATACACAGTAATAAAACTACTTCCCTGGTAGGATATAAAGCTAACATCTCTTTCTAAATTGCTTCAGCACTTGTGCTTACAAATGGTATGGTATTAAGCCTAAAGGAGCATAAACATTATTTTATGGCATAGTATACCCTTAGCATAGAAGTACTGTGTGCTATTCAAGAAAGAGGCTCTCTAAAACACTTTCAAAGACTATGGTTGCCATTTGACTGATGAGTTAGGAGATCACAGTAAGCGTTGTCACATACAAAAAGTCATGGCTGATAAGCCTACAGGACACACATTTAATCCTCAGGAGGACAAAAAAAAACCTAACAGAGCAATACTAAAATGCAGAAGGCAAGAAGCAGCTGGCTTTAAATTAATACCTATTTAAATGGTGTAGATGGAAATAGGCCGACTTTTAAAGTAATTTAGAGGAATCCTATTTTTACCATATCACTAATTATTGAACTTTGTGAATTAGTTCTGCACTTTTTAAAACTCCACCAGGCACAGCTACTTACGAAAAAAGTAATCACACATTAGTTCTTCAACATAGCGAATCATACTACAGTGGTATTTCAGGGCAGGATGTCATCATTATGAAGCTTATAAGCTATAAAGCTCTACAACGTACTTGTGAAAAAGAGAAAGCACTCTAATAGAGGAGGAATTTCAATTTGAATGTACTAAGAGTGCAACTCAACAAGGGTGCTGCTGTTAATTATTAGAGAATCATCACTAGAGAATCATCACATAGGAATGGAACCGTATTCCCTCCTGAAGTGCCTTTCTTACCCTTCCTCTGTAGGGAAGGAGGAGGCAGGGTACAAATTGCATCGGATACATAAGAATGGCCACACCAAAGCAGTTCTAAATCAGTTTCCAACTTCAGCTTCAAACTACTCAAGGAGTAGCAAACGTTGCCTAACTCACAAATCCTGCATGGCCATCTAGGAAATGAAACAACTGCTGTTGATCTTCAGACGAATCTTACTGATACACTTTCACATTTGCACTCCTTTGCTTGGGAGCAATCAGAATCTGAATCGCGCTCCCTGACTAGGATTGCTCACCTAAACATACTGTCCTGCCAAAAACCACACCAGCTTGCCAATGGTTTGCGTGAGCATTTTTCCAGTATTTGAAGTCGTGGCTCTTCACCAGAGAAGATGCTGGATAATGCAGTTTAGCCAAACTCCAAATAATTAATACTGGTTTGAATTGCAGTAATTCTTTGAAATTTAATCTGATACCGACATCACATTGTGCTATGCGCTTTACAGACACGCTAAAGCTGGACGGTCTGTTACCTGAATACAGTGAGACACAGAAGGAGTGAGTAATTTGATCAAGGCTGAACAACACAGCTCTGGCAATGTTTACAGGAAAAGCTAGATGTCCTAATATAAGGTTTTAAACATTAGAGCATAAACACTCATGAAAATGCAAAAAAAAAAATCATAAAAATCCCCAAACTTTCAGACACAATGATTAAAGAAAAAAATGCTCTTTTTAGAATAAAAGATTAAGTGTTTTCTTTTCCAGTGACAGAACCCAGAATCCTTTTAACTAATTTGTTGAGGAAATATGCCACAGTGGAATTTAGTATGACTGATTAAACTATGTTAATACATTTTCCAGCTTTGGGTCCCCAGTCCCATTGCCCTATCTACGACCTTTCTAACTTCGGAATTATGTTACTTGTTCTACTAACAAGCATCCATCCATGCCACAGGATATCACGGCTGAACAGAAATTATCTGAAGTGCAAGCACAAAACAAAGAGTACATGACATTATGAAGCATATATGTGTGTGTATTTGCTGAACGTACTGTCTCTGATATTACTGCCACTATATAAAATCGTGATCTAAAGTGATTTTTTGAAGATTGGTCCCTCTTATTTTGACTAAGTATAACATGTAAATTAACCCCGTATGCACTACAGTGCCAGTATCTTTCCTAATAAGGTGTTCCCATGCAAGGGTGCCCCGTAGGGAAAAACAGCAGCTGGGAAAATCATTTACCTCTATAAGATACTTGTATGGAAGACACAATATGCTACTTCTCACCTTCCCTTCTTCTCATATATATCTCACTACCGTAAAGCCAGATACACATGACAAATGTAACGTCTACACCTTCTGCTTGGTGAGTGGTGTCATGACTTTCCTTGGAACTGTTACTAATGGCCCGAACCATTCATCCCCAAGATGTTTGCTGGAGGATGCTGAGCTGAACATCTGATCCTGGAAGTATCAGCGTCCTCCACACCTTTCTTCTTGAGGCTGAAACTCAATTGTAAGCTCCAGTTCAGAGCCTACAGGGCAGAAGTAGTAGCAACAGACTGGAAAATTTGTCTATGCAGCTGCATCATGAATCTCTTTACCAGATTCAAGCCTCAGGTACCAACCAGCAGAAAATGTAAGCACGTAAGATAGCTAAACCTGTCAGCGAGAGCAGGACAAAGCCATCAATGCAGATCTGCGTGTGGTGATACAGTTTTTCTTAAAAAAATAATGTAATCTAATTCCAGTTGAAGCCTGGCCATTCTTGCTGAACTACAAATGGCTTTCCTAACAACATACACCAAGAAAGATGTATTTCTCTTCTCAGCGTCCTGATAGCTCATCCCTTTGTCATCTCTTGATCACCTGGTCCTGCCTTTTATTCATAAAACCTTATAAAACTGCACCACCTCAGCAAGAAGGCTGCAAGCTGCCTTCCGCATCTAACAAAACCAAGAAAAAAAAGAGTTGTCTGACCACCATCTCTTGATCCCCCGTGGGAGTAGTTGTGCTAATTACCAAAACTTAGAGGAAATGGTTCCCATTCTCACTTGTTTTAAGGCCTCTTTCAGGCTGAAGGAGTGTGAGCTGACTCAGTGTAAATAAGGCTCATTAAGTTTAATGCTGACGGTGTCTGGCCAGTGTTAGGGCAAGGAAAGGTTTTGTTTGCTCTTTCGCTACTATTTCTACCGCAGCACCTTCTGCTTCCTTCACGAGACTAAGGCAATTTTCAGCTATTTATGGACAAATTGTGCAATCTTAGCCTGGACTGGGAAGCAAGGGGCATGAAAGAGCTTGAAAGAGCTGCTGCCCCATCCTTTCTCATTCTTATTGCTAAGGGCAAATTGTTCTGAAGGCGGGGNGTGGTAACAAGAGGGTTTTTTCATTCAAAATGTAAATGCTGGTAGTATCAACATCTGGAGGACTGTAGCCTTAGGCACCATTACAAGAAGCAAGAGATTTGGACAGGATACATTCAATCTTGCTTTAATGGTATGATGTTCTGCCAAGATAAACTTCTAAGCTTTGACATATTTTATTTTGAAAAATGTTATCGTCAGGTGTAAAGGAAATTCCTCTTCACTGAGGAGAGTTTTGTAGCAGTGAATGTGATGACATAATTACTATGTGACTACATATTTCATGAACATCTTTCCTGACCTGAATAAACAAGAAGCAACAAACATTCCTTCTGATGACAACCCCATACACCAGTAGATTTAAATAACAACAAAAGGAAAGGACTCAGATTCTCACTAAGGGCTCTGTAAGGGAATTATTTTCCATCAGCGTGCTGAACTTTAAATCCATTGCTCCTAATTAAAGCAAGTCAGTCGCTCAAAAGCTTCTTACGCCAAGCCTCTCTGCCTTCAGCCTTACTCAAAATCGCTTCTCAAGTCCTCCCACCGTTCCAAAGCCTTCACTTTTGCCACGCCTCGCTTCTCACTTTGATTAAAAAACAGTTGCCACCTCCTGCTGTGACTGCTCTGATGTTACCGGTGCCACCTTTCTCTCCAGAATTGTCGTTATGCACATTCGACTGCATTATGACTGCTCGAACCTGTTGCTGACACTGCTTAGGCTTCTCTGTCCATCTTTTGTCACTTGGTTCAGTTACAGTTTTGATGGGACTTCAGAAAATTTAGAACGAGAGTGTACTCACCGCGTAACTTGCACGGGGCTGTAATGGCAGAATAAAAAAGGTCATGTCTGGGAAAAGTGAACATACAATATAGTCTTACATGCTTATCTTATGATCCTTTAACCACCGAGCAGACATTTCTACGAAGGCGTGGAAAAATAGGCTATGAAATTCAAGTAGAATTATAAGAAGCATACAGCTCGCCCATTGCCAAAATTTCCAAAGACAGCACATAATCACAAGGGTGACCTAGGTACCGCTAAATTCAATTCTGCAATGCCTAACTACTAGGCAACCTCAAATTAGGATGTATTCTGCTAAATACTGCTACTTAGGGGCAAACATCTGCTTCCAAAGAGACCTGAAACCACTTTTCTTAGGACTCTGGAGCTCTCTGCCTCAGAAAGCTTACAGTACAGGAGCATACTTCAAGTGAATAATACTGTGATGATTGTGGAAAAGTGTCTCAGCTGGTTTAAATCAGTAGAAGTTTACTGAAATCAACCAGCTCAAAGTCAACTATGACGATCTGAATTAAAATCTTAGAACTGTGTTCAAGTAGCAATGTTTTGTAGTTAATCCACCAGAAACACTAACGAATCCCCCTTTTTTCCTGGACTAAAGAAAAATTGGACATTTCACTGATAATCACACTGTACCCCACACCCGCCCCCCCGAGTCCCGTGTGCTCAGCAGCAGCTATTCCTGGGATGTCATTCCAAAATCTGCTTTTCAGCAACTCAGACACATAGCTTTCACTTTCTTGGGTCATCTTTGCCTCCATAATCCACATGCATCACAGATGTAAAAAATGATATCTTTTATATCTAATTCAGTTTGTACTTTTTCACTATAGCATTAATGTAACACAATATGAGTATTTCCCAGAAAAAGTATTTGTCATTATAACACAGGGCTCAATTCACTCACTAAAGGAAAAGTTTGCAGAGCTCCTGAAAGTGGCCAGCTTCAGATAACGAGACCATTGGATTAAATATAGGTTTAGACTTCTTTTTTTTAATCTTTCCCTTTATCTCCATCCAAATCCCCACTCCCTTTTGGCTGCTGTCACTACAGCACTTCAGATTTTGGCACAGAACCAGTAAAGGAGGTATTTCAAGAGATGGTAAATCAACTTATTCAACGCTCTCCCTGGCTTCCTTTCTCCGAGGTCAAATATGTTTTCAAACCAATAAAAGAAGTGAAAGTTCTTTCAAGTCTCACTTCTCACAAGGCAGGACAAGCAGAGGTGTTTTTTTTTCCAATACTCACCACTAACAACATGCAAGTCTCAGACGAGCCTCTTTTCTCCTCTGAGCCATGCACAAAGGTTTATGCATTATCTTTTCATATTTTCTCCAAAATGCCAGATGCAGGTCTATCAGCATAATGGGACAAGGAATATACACATACATCACTTTTCATTATCCACCTTTATTTTTAACTCAGATTCCCAAACCAGCTCCAAGAAAAAATGCCAGCATTTATGTGTATATGGGAACTGTCTCAATGATAATTTCATGAGAACAAGCTTGCACAAATAACAGTCTTAACATGTAGTTACTCTCTGTATATAATAATATCCCAGTTCCAAAGATGTCCAAACATATATTTTTGTAAATATATTGAAAATCCTTGTATTCACATTACCACTAACAGGTAAATGACTGCAATGGCACCATTCACAGATCAGGTAAGAAAAGCCACTGCACCTCAGAAGGAGGTGCAGAAATAGAGCACACATTTTTATAACCTTCTTAAACAGTAACACATCTTTCTATGCAATTACCCTGATTTCAGTTCAAATCCAAAAGTAACACAATCAGAATCAGGAAAACGTGCATACAACCATCCTGACAGCTGGCCAAGCCAGACTCATCTATTTGTCAAAAGACTAATCACCACTTCAGCATTTCACTGCTGCATGACAAATTTACCTTTCATTTTTTTACAGCAGTTGCTGACCAACACTCAGCGCATATTTTCAAACATGATGATATTCTATGAGAAGCGGTTTCAACTGCTATTTATATGCTTCATTAACTATTTTTGAAGGTTAATATAAGATATGAGTGGGAAGGAAAGGGAAAAAAATAGTATCATTGCTACAAGTATTGGATTGTTTGTCCGAATTAGTCTTAAAAAAGGACTTTATGAAAGTGGTGCTTCAGCAACATCCAGTTTTCCTGAAGTTCTCAAAATACTTCACAGAGGTGCCAACCATCAAATTTTACAAGGGAGGAAAACTGAAAGTTAATATGAAAGTTAACATGACCTTGCTCATCATCTGCTATAGGCTAAAAGGTTAAACCAAAACTAGAATGAAAAGCCTAGGACACACTCTTCCATACTACATATCATCCTGCCTTAGAATTATCATCATCTACCACCAGTCCAACTTTGCAGCAGACAAATTCATAGGTCTGACAGGTGAGTATGAAGATTAATAAGAAAAATAAAATATGCAGTGAACAAGATGAAATACTTATTTATTTCAGCAGCTTAAGTCAAACACTATCCCTGTTTATCACACAGCACACTGGAGTATGATGCAGTTGCCTGGCTAGCATTGGTTAAGGTAGCACCAGAATGAAACACACTACAGCAGTTCCAAAATGATGCTGAGCCCAAGTTATTAACCTTGTGAAGCGACAAAACCTACTGTCCTCAGCAGTGGGCCAGGCAAAAACAATTTATGTATCTTCTAGTACTTGAGCTCTCACCAGTGCAGTGTGCTTTGTAGCTCTATCAGACCAGTCTATGGAAGCTGGGGATGGTCTTCACGCTCTATTGCCCCATGTAGACATATTCTAAATTCTCTGTAAGAGCAGCTAACTAAAATAATACTGCAGATCATCCTACCAAAAAAAAACCCCAAAAAACCAAAAAAGAAAACCAGTATAGAAAAGGATGCAACGGTTTGGGATTTTTTTACATTTTTGAAACAGAAAAACAGCTTTAAACATTGACTATAGGGTAAGTTGGGGTACAAAATCACACCTGTACACACACATACATATACATGGATACACGCTTCTATATATATACAGTACTCTTCTCCCACTGATATGCTTACCTATATTCACTTTGTTGCTGCTTCTTGTAAGTACATTAAAGTGCCAAAGCATGCTCCTTTCTTAATTGTTTATAAAAGAATCATTTCAGTAATATTTTTTCCAGAGTAGGCAGAAAACTAGTCCTCAACACCCTGCCGCACTGGAAGGATGGTGCCTTCCAACCTTCTCTCCATAGTGCTACCCTGCCAAGAACAAGTCTTTACCAGTAGTCCGAAACCCTGGCACATGAATCTGATTTTCTGCACTGCTTAATGCTGATCTAGCTGCCTGCACCCAAAATACAAGTCAAAGGAGCAGGAATGCCAGCACAGTACTAGTATGTTTGAGGCAATGATCTTGCCAAAACGCTACATATTTAGCACTCTGGAACTGATGCAATGAAAATTGTTGTTAGAAGACTTGCGTAATGTCAGGATAGAAACAAAACATAATAAATTTTCTTCCTTTAATACAGATTTTAACTCTTTTGAAATAACGTACATTTCTGTATTCCTTTGCTAATGTGGCCCATCTATTACAAACTTTGTTATCATACAGAATTACATTTGTGGATATCAAGAGCATTTGAGCTCTGTTAAACAGAAATTGTTCGAAGCAATGAAATTATGTCACCGGAAAACAAATATATGCATTATCAGTATGGAAAACCTCTAGCTAAGTCTTAATACTGTAATGGCTCATAAATATTAGATTACTGATGAAAAAACATTTAACATGAACATAGCTGTGCACTACCAAACCAAGATTGCAGTTTTGGATATTTCAGTTAACAATAAGAGAAGGAAGTCCCTCCTATAAAATGATCAAAAGAGAAATTAACAGTCAAAAATCAAGGATATACTTGTATAATAGAGGACACAACACTAAATAGATGTTTTTCATCTTCCTCAGCTCAAAGTTAAATAGCAATTTTTTACAACTCTTTTAATTAAAGGGTGCAAGGACAGTCCATCTTTTAACTTCTTCTTCTACCTTGACATTTCAAGTTACCCCAATCAAAAGTCATTAAAGACCACCAAATTATTCATTTTGATAAAAGCAAAAACAAAGCAAGTGAGCAGTTTTAACAGAAAATTGTTTCACTATGATATCTTATAACATCCTTCAGCCAAAACTGTATGCAACTTCTTCTTCTCTCATTTATACCCTCTTCTGGATGGCTACAAGACTAATACGCTGTCCTGTCTCCTCTCTTTTTTTCACCTGCACTTTGGCTTATCACACACTGGCTGCTTCTTGTTCATGTTTTCTCTCTTTTTTCCCCGTCACTTTAGGTACTGAGGAGTGAGGCAGCAAAACTGCCTTTATAATGCCACGAGAGACGGGTTTAGCAGGAAGCTGACAGGTCTAGATTTCACAGAGTGTGTTCAGATACTTCAGCAATACCTGGCAACACAAAACCTTTAAGACACATGGACAGCCAAGGCCAAAGTTACAGTGCTGAGGAGCCCTAAAGCATTAAGAGCAGAACACTGCAAGCAACAGGAATCCAATGTTAAATATGATCAGTACAATAAATGGCTTATCATCCATTAAGGAGGAAAAAAATCAAATTAAAAAAACACATTTGTTGTGGCACTTCCTTCTAAAACTCTGATTCTGAAAGTCTGCAATCTGTCAAACAATTTTACAATAATTATGTACAATGATCAGAACGAGACACCTCTTTCAGCCTCCTACTGATCATGGCTCATGTCAAAGCCATTTTCTGACTTACAGATTGTGGATCATAAAGAAACCTCTTGCATTTGCCTGGAAAAATGTATGAATATCTTAAACATATGAATAGATTTTAGGAGCTGCCGAAACAGATGCGGACTTGGATCTGTTGGGTCTGGCCTCTCATCTCTAGAAATCACTTGTTTTACCGGGAGGCAAACACCTTCTTCAAGGCTTGGGTGCCCATAATTTTGGAAGAGGGCTGAGAGTTTCACAGAAGCCCAGGAAAATTAGCCCCAGTGACGTTAAGGACACAGCCAGCTCTCTCTGGGAGACTATGA
This sequence comes from Arenaria interpres, assembly GCA_013399435.1. Taxonomy (NCBI): domain Eukaryota; kingdom Metazoa; phylum Chordata; class Aves; order Charadriiformes; family Scolopacidae; genus Arenaria; species Arenaria interpres. The sequence goes on from VXAK01009996.1 coordinate 89,426, forward strand.
AAGGCACGCAGAAGGAGGAGGAAATGGTAAGATGCCCAAAGATTGTGGCATAGCCCTTCATATATTTTTGCTTACAGCCAGACATACATCAATAATTCCTGTGACACATCAATAAACAGAACTTTGACGTGGTGATTTACTAAAGCAGGAATGGTAGTAATAATAAAACCATCAAAACTCCATAAAGGCCTTTAATGTGTCTGAAGATATTTTCATTACTGCAATAAGTGTTAAGCGTTTCCTTTGCTGTTAACAGTTTTTATGGCAAAGCTTTGAAGAATGTCCCACAGGTTATCAGCAAAGGCTCTATCTGTTGCATATAAAATAAGAACAAACTAAACAATCCAGAAAACTACTTTCAAGTTGTGGCCCAGAACTAAAGTTGGAATCACAACAGGACAAATCTGTTGCTGGTCTCATCTGGCACAGTCCCAATGGAAGGAAGCCGTATCAATTGACACCAGCTGAGAATACAGTTTGATGCATCCCCTTATTCGCTCAATTAAGTCTGTATTTTTCTTTTTTTCCCCTTTTATGTTCTAGTCACCAACACCATTCTGGCCAGTCACTAATAGTCCTTAAAGGCTAATCTTCCTGTTAGCTTGCATTTAAAAATGAATCTCAGATGCAGGAAATGAAAGCCTTCCTCTCAAACATAAAGCAGATTCCAATTGAAAACTAAAGAATTCACGCTTCAAACCACCCTCCGATGATGTCTTTCTCTATTGGTAACATTTGGAGATGTCTGAAAGGGAGCTAATGAAGACAGGTTTATGTGACTGGTTATAATTTTACCTTCCCAACTGCACATTTCACATTTGTCTCAGTGAATTATCTGGCAAAATATTTCATGATAATGAATTCTTTAAAAGGCTTTGCAACCCATGAAATATTTTGAGCTAAAAGCTTCAAAAACAGTCAGTAAAGTGAGCTTGCACAAATGGATAATTGCTGAAAAAAAAGTTATAACATTTGAGCATATACAAACATAAAATGTTGTAATGCTTCAAACCACTAAATGACTGAATATATGATGACAAAGCAGAGGGGGACAGGTAGAAGAGGAACTGGGTAAGAATCAGGGACAAACTACGTAAGTAACCCATTTTATAAGCCGCGTGAACAACGCCAAAGGTCTTCCTTCCAGTGTTCACTGTCCAATCTTTCTTGCTGTCTCATTAAGAAGATTTTAACTAAACTAAGCTTTTCAGAGAATTAAACTTACTGAGATCAACCAGACTTCCTGATGAAGTGGCATGGACCACTGCGAGGAGAAAAACTTCATGGGTGAAGCCGTCAGATCTCACTAGATCCCTTCCCACCTGCCCATGACCTGCAGCAGGTCAAGAGAAGCAGGAGGAAGCTGCCCTTCAGTGTCGTTCTCTCCGTGCTTACGAACTGCAAAATATCAGAATGACTCTCCTGGGCTTCACTATATTAATTTTTGGAAGAGTTTTTCCCAGCTTTAACAGGCAGTGGAGTGGGTATTGACTGAATAGGCTCAAACCCTTGGCTTCCAAAGAAAAAAAAAAGACCTGTGACAAGACTATTTTATAAAGATGTCCACCCCTGCAAAAGGTCTACAATATTTGCTGTGGCCGAAGGACACAGTATAAATTTAGATTGTTGATATCTTCAGAATTACCGGTAGATGACAATTGCTGTTTATTTGCAGCGTGGTAATACAGATTAGTGTCTCAGTCTGCTGAACAGGAATTACATTCACCATAAATTTAAACCAAAAAAAAAAAAAAGTGAAAAAGACTGATCTACTTTTTTTAACTTTTGCAAAAAGTTAACAAATTATTCTAACAAAACACAATTTTATCATTGCTCTGATTATGTACCATCAAGTCATTTTTAACTGTCTACTCACCTGCTACAGAAAAACTTTTTTGCCACAGCTGGTGTCCTGAAACACATGTGCTTATCAAATGTGCTCATTGTGTCACAGGTATTTATAAAAATAGGAATATAACACAAGAACAACCTGACCCTACTGTTATGTCACTGATGCTGTATGGCACGAAGCAGCAGACACTTCTGCAATGATTAAATTCAGGAAAGATATACCTTCCTACTCAAACTTCCTGATAATACTCATCATTTGCAAGAGTGCTTGTAAGTGATTTTACAAATAGGATATATTTTTATGCACTATGTATACATTTAGGAGGAAGTAATGACTGTAATAATGTGTGTGGGTTACAATATTGTGAAAGGGAATTTATCCACAGATATTTTATTAATAATGTTTCTTGTGGCAGCCTGACTAAGAGGAGCAGTGAGGTATTTTTCTCTAGAATCATTTTTTGTGCACAAAGAAAATACTTGAATGATGAAATTTAATAAATTCATAATATTTGATATTTGATAGGCATTTGATTTCTTCTTGACCAAATTTCCTAAGAAAAAACCAACCCACATTCAACAGAGTTATCCGTCTGTCATTCCCTGACATGAATTTTGAACTCACCAGGCAGTTTCAACCAAACTTTACTGAGTGGGAAAGGTGTGGAAAATCTTAAAACTCTTGCAGTTTTCTTTAAAATTGGAAACTGAAAAGAGAAAAGATATCTTATTAATATTTCAATCAAGGAAAGTTAATAAGCTCGTTCTTAATTAGACATCAAGAATTCTCATGAAAAAGGGACATCAGAAACCAGGTTCTCAAAATTCCTCCTTTCTATTACATTTCACTTGGTGGTCTTATCTGCAACTTCTTAAAGTTCTTTGTGTTTTGTTTTGCTTTGCTTTAGAATACAACTGTAAGATACCAAATGCTTAGATGTTTATCTAGCCATATATAGGGTTTGAAAAATCTGTTGCAAGTAGGATGTTTTCCTGAGCAACTGCTATCAGCTTCTGCCAAATTTAAAAAATACATTTCTAGTCCTTCTGGTTTTAATGAAAATCTTCCAGTGCTCTTTGAGCAGCTAGAAAGGAAGTTGAGGGAGAAGTCTAGTGCACAAACGCCGGTCTGACCAACGGCTTTTAAAGAAACCCAAAGTACACAAAAAGCACAGAAGGAAGAAAGCTCTTTTTCTTTTCACTGACTATTGAAAGGTGGTTTCTGATACACCTAGGGACGCTTAAAGGTGGAGCATTCAGCCACAGTCACCCAGTTAAATCCCGTATTTCCTCTGTTCTTAGCAGCCAGAGTGAGATCCTATTTAGCAGATTATTTCTTATGAATAATATGACCTCAAAATTACTTTTAATTAGATAGAATTAGTTCTCTGATTACTCGGTACTCCTTAAAATGCTTCTGAACGCACAGGTAAGATTGGCTAGTGACCTCTGCGGTGACTGTAAGTGAAGTAACTCAAGTTTTTCAATGTCTGTGTTTGTACATTGTCTTGGTGGTGTGGAACATTACACAAGCACTAGGTATTACGGCTGGTATTTGAGAGTTTTCATGTCACAAGAACATCTGTGAATGTAGTGCTGAGGATGGCATTCTTTGCAGAGGTGACATCCAATGGCTTGGAGGGGCTGCGCTATTCTTTCATCTTAATGGACGATGATGACGCACTCTGCAAGAACTTGTGGGAAAGCAATTGCTGCCTCAGACTGTTACAACCAGCATATCCGGGGAAATCTGCCTCCAATTCCATATGTGACACCGGGCAAGTCCCTTACCCTGTCTCACCTGAATGAGGGTAAAAGCAATACCAGACTCTACCTTCAGGGAGACTGGCAAGAGAAATATTCGAGATTACACACGCTGATCAGCTACACAGCGGGGATCAGTGTAACCACCTAGCAACTTTACGGAAGGCATGCAGGAATAAACCTGCTGCTCTAGATCTGGCAGCTTTTGTAACTGTTATGTTGATTTAACAGCTACCTCCAAATACTTAATCCACTTGAAAATGTTACTACTGCCTTGTTTAAGAAAAAAAAAAATATCCCAGGTCTATGAGTGTTCATAATTATGTCCTTTCTAGTCCTACACAGAAAGTTTCACGAGTCATTTCTGCTGGTTGAGACAGCACACGGATATATCATTCCAATTCTGTCATGCTTTTGCCAAGTGCACTCAGAACACACACCTCCCCCCTGATTAAGGAAACTCTTTATAAACCCCTTCTTACAATTTAACATGGAGTCATAAGAGTATATACATTACTTCTGACTAGCAAAGAAAACTCAGAAATGTACTAAAGTCTGGGTGCCTCTGCAGAAGACAACTGCACACATATAAAGTAATATGGTCCAATTTCTTTTGATCTGCTTGGTAGTTGCAGGCTGTAAGGGTAACAGAAGAGGTGTGCGTGGCCAGAGAAATCTGCTTTACACAGCATTCCTTAATGAATCAATAATGATAAAGGGGAGAATGTCCAGTACCCCTGATCAGCAGTAACTTACCCGTCTATTACGCCCAGGTGTGTATGTCCAAGCTCTCAGCAGAGTGCTTTCTCAGGCTCGTTGTTAGGCCAAATTAAAGACCACAGGATCCACTTAGATTCTTACCACTGTATACGCAAAAGCCTCTTTTTGCCTTTTATACACTTTTTTGAACATCTCTTTCTACTTTTCCAGATCGCGAATGCTTGCAATGCCTTAAAATACTTGCTACCCAATTGGTCTACATTGGGATCCAGTTCTAGAATCAGCACACCTTAATTTTCAGTGAAACGACGTAATAATAAATTCACAGTAACTACAAGTAATTTCAGGTTTCCATCTGCCTTAAGGCTTCTTATATATGCCTTATATATGCCACTGCAGAGACAGAAGGGATCAGACAAAAAAAAAAAAAAGGAAATGTTGATAAAATAGCCCAAAGTAAGTGTCAGCCAAAACAGAACAAAGATTTGTGCAGTCCTTCCAAAGCTTTGCACAATGTTTTCCACGTTCTTTCTCAACTGTGCAAGACAAAGCGATAGATCTGGGGTTTTAACAAGTCTTTTTACCTAAACAGTTAGTGCTCATAAACAGCAATGTTTCTCAGTGTACTGCTTTCCATTTCCTGTTTGGTGGGGTTTTGGTTTTTGTTAGGCTGGGTTTTTTTTTTGACAATGAAAGTTACTTTAAAAGATTTGTCTTGAACGTTACCCCCCATTAATGTTCTTATCCAGGGTACTACAGAAGATATCACACACCAGAGTAGAACTTTTCCTAGAAGTTGATAGCTTTATTCCCACATATATAGACGTGAAAAAACCTGAAAACTTAAAAAGGCTGCTGAGAAAATCTTGGTGCAAATTTTTAATGAATTAATAAATCAGATAGCAGCCCGTGTCAATCTCTAAGGTATGGGTATATCAATATTTACATATATAAGAATGTTAAAAGAAATGTGGAAGACAAAAAGAATTACTTTAAAGGAGCAAATCACAAATAATTGCTTAAATTGAGGAAGGTCCTCGACTGATGAGTATAAATAAATTGTTCACACATTTGGTGAGAAACATACTAACTGTTCATGTCTCCTCACAAGCTGCAACCTGTTCAAGGCTACTGAAATGCGAGGGGGAAAAAAAATCCTAACCGCCCACACCTTTTTTGTCCAGCCAAATCATCCAAACAGAAATTAATAAAGCTCAATGCTTTCATAAGACTTCACATCTTCAAAGTACCGAGCACACATTAGCTAATCAATGAATTCCCCTGTCTTGAATCCAAAGTGCATTAGAGGAACGGAGGCCAAATCACAAAAGTTCAGGCAAGCCTGACCTCAAACATCTCACCGGGGGCTGGCTGCCACCCTGGCAGGAGCTGGTCCAGAGCTCCTCTGCTTTATGGTGCGCTGCCCTTCCCACAGCTGACTCCAGCCAGCTGTTACCTCCCAGAAAAGTGGTAACTCACAGCTGGATACTCGAAAGTCACCTTCAGCACCCCCTGCTTCAACTGTGCTCGCTTGGAAGCCCCGGCACAGAGGATTTGCTGCCCTTTCTGCTCTCAGCCAGGGCCAACCCAAGGCTCCTCTGCAAAATAGCACCCAGCCACCTCCTCCCTGAGGAGAAAACGTGGGTGGGAGCGAGCTTAGGGCAGCAAAGACTCTAGGAGAAGTTCACTGCCTTGGCTGGTGTCATTTCAAGGCAGTTGTCACCTTTGGTCAGCCAACCCAACTAGCCTGGCCTCCATGGGCAGCACAGGCCGGCCATCTTGCCACCTCCAGCAGGCCCCGTGCCGTGGCCAGGCCTGCCCGGGGCTGCTGCCCTGGCCCCTGGCTGGCTTCAGGACCAGCCAATTCACAAGGCTGCTTCAGGACACTGAAAGGGCGGTGGAGCCTCTTAGCCCTGGCCACTGAAGTGCGACATGGGGGATCACCACACGGGAGAGGCTCAGCCGGCCCAACATCCCCCCGTGGGGACGCGGTGACTGGGCGCAGGGTCCACCCTTCCCTCCCTCCCTCCCTCCCTCAGGGCTGACTCTCCCCTCTCTCAGCAGGAGCCTCCCGCTCCACAGTCGCCTCCATCGACGCCGAGGTCGCCTT
>VXAK01009998.1:0-16464 GCA_013399435.1 Arenaria interpres
TTCTGTGATTCTGTGATTCAGTCTGCAGCTACCTTGCATTTTAAAAAGTCTCTCTGGTATCTTCAAACTCCTTTGAGGAAAAGCACTATTAGAGCAAGGAAACGCTTCAGCACTATTATGGAGTATTTGTACTAAAGTCGTACCCAGAAGCTCAGACAAATATGTGAGCCAAATGCTTTCTCCATGAAGACCATGTTCAATAGGAGAAGGATGAAAAAAGGTGGAAAAAAGGGATAACACAACAAAAGAAGCCGATACAGGACTCCTCTTAGCTCAGCTAACACCAGAAACTTCATGGTTTCTGCAAGTATAGATAAGCAAAAGTAAATTAGTGTGTTGACATACAAAGAGCTGGAAGATGGCAGAACAGGCGTTCATACAAGGTAATGCAACATAAAAGAAAACTTACTCCATAATATGAGAGAAGGCCTAACAGGCAGAGAAATTACACTAAAGCACATTAATTTTTTTTTTAGATACATCTGTGTTAGACAAATATTGTTAAACACTTGTTTACATGAAGCTGGGAATAAATCTGCACAACTGGTGATCCAGCAGAAAGCACTTCAGAATTGTGCATTACGAGACTATCCAGAACATCATTCTTGCTTATCACACATCAAGTTCCTTGTTCTCTACTGAATTCAAGGAGTGGATGAGTAGAGCTTACTCTGCCTGCATTGCCAATACAGCTTATGTATCAAGGTAGTTGTAACTTCCCAGGGCTTATAGTTGATGTGAAGATACATTAAGAGTTTTGAATAGACACAGCAGAGATGAGAACGAATGATTAGATCAAACAGTAAATTAAAACTGTTTTGGGAAAAGTGACAACTTAAAAGGCAAAATGATAATTTTTTTAGCAATTTAACATGCTATTGTGATCAAAATTGCATTCTACACAGGATGAGAGAAACTATTTTCAAATAAAACACCAGTAAAGTATCAAAGCTTTCAATGTGTGAAATGTAATTTATTTTCCCTGTCTGATAGAAGAGCATATTTGATCTTGTTGGTTTGAACATGATTCTATCTCAGTTAAAAATATCTTTTATGTTTGAGATTTACCCTTGAAAGCTTAAGAGGATGTCAATGAGTTTTCTGGCGAAAATAAGGACTTTCTACTTTCCTTTTCTTATCTTATCAGGGGCGTGCTCTGCCGTCGTCATATCTGCATGCCTGTAGGTATTGGGTTCTCAGCAATGCTGTCTAATTATCTAGATTCAGGTCTGAGACAGAAAACCCAACTTTTGCTCTGCCTTGCAGGCATGGAAAACACTGTTACAATCTAGTGGACACCAGCAACACAGTGGAAAACATTAACAGATGGAACCCTGTTTTAGGCAAATGTTAATATTTCATTTCCACAAAAGGTGCCATTTCTGCCTGTTGACTCAGAATCACAGAATTACAGAATCACCATGGTTGGAAGGGACCTCCAAGATCATGGAGTCCAACCTTAAAAAAAAAAAACAAACAAAACCACCAAACAACAACAACAAAAAAAAACCCCACAAAACACAACACACCCACCCACAAACCAATAATCTTGGTCACTAGAGCATGCCCTGAAGAGCCACGTCTACACGTTTCTTAAATACCTCCAGGGATGGTGACTCTACTACCTCCCTGGGCAGGCTGTTCCTGTGCCTGACCACCCTCTCAGTAAAGTAATTCTTCCTAATATCTAATCTAAACCTTCCCTGACGCAACTTTAGACCATTTCCTCTGGTCCTGTCATTATTCACTCGGGAGAAGAGGCCAACACCCACCTCTCTACAGCCTCCTTTCAGGTAGTTGTAGAAGTCTCCCCTCAGCCTCCTCTTCTCCAAACTAAACATGCCCAGTTCCCGCAGCCTCTCCTCATATGACTTGTTCTCTAGACCCCTCACCAGCTTGGTGGCTCTCCTCTGGACATGCATTCAGGATGCCGCTATGCTTAAGGAGGCTGAACCACCACTGCACTGAGCAGGGCCCCAGGCTACCTGCTAAGGCTGAGTTTCACGTAGTTTGGAGCGTGGCTTTGATTAGGTCCCTCCAACAGAATTTCTTCCACAAGTTTATGATGTCCTGTTTCCCCACATGGATTTTTATGGGGCTGGCAGTGCCAGACTTACCCTGAAACGGATGCACTCTTACCCAGAAAAGAAGGCACTATTTCTTCCATTACATAGCCTGCAAAGACCTGTCACCTGATGTGATCCTCCAAAGGACCTTGTTTTTCCTAGGAGCAATGGCTGCTTCCTCTAGGGCAGCTTAGTGGTATTTGTGCTCCTCCAGGGCCCATAGAGGCACTGGGTCAGCCAGTTGCTCACTGATGTGAGCTGTCTGGCATCTCCCAGAGGAGGAGAAACTTGGTATGAAAGTTAGGTACCTGAAAGGAGAATGTGAATCTCTGCAAAGCAGAGATAATGGCAATGCAACTGTAGGAGTCAAACTTTCAAAACCAAAAATCCTTTCTGCCAGGAAATATATCAAAAACACTGTTAGGTCTTTCACAATATTTTACTGAACACTACTTTTCTAATTTTCTTCCAATCTTAATCTCTTTATTATGCATTCTTTTTTTGAAATGATGTTTCTCTCTCCCCTCTGGAAATTCCTACCAGCACCTGGAGCTGCTCATCCCACGGAACTCTGCTGGCACTCTGACAGGTTTAAGAGAATTTAGCAAAGGAGTGACTTGCAATATGATGTTGCCTAAAAATCTTGTAACTAAAATTAGTATTTATGAGATTATTGTCCCTCTGTAAATTAAAATATATTCTACATATATTTGACATCTGAAACGTAAGTCACCTCCCATTTATCTGTATTGTCAGTTACTAAAGGAGAATATTAAAAACCACTTCCTATAAATAGCAAATTACAGGGAAAAAGAAAGTTATCCTTTTCAAAATAAATGAACTTGAGCAGTATCCACGTGTCAATTTTTTATCACCTTTTAACTAATGGATTCATTACAGGAGATGCAGTAAAACAGCAAATGCCAAATACACTGCTAGGTGTCTTTCTAGTTGCTGAAATGACATATTTGAAGCCCCTTCTGTGACAGATGGGGAAGAACAAAGTCTGACCATAAAACGTGTGTTTATCTTCCTCATCAGTAGGGCAGTCCGTCTGTGGGGAAGTGCCCATTGGAGCTCAGCAGCTCAGGGTCCAGCAACTCAGGAAGGCAAACAGGGCTCTGATCCTGGAGCACTGGTGGGTGTAATACACACAGCACGAGCCATCAGCCTTCCTTGATCACTGCTGCAATGCTTGCACGGGATGCCTGCCATAAAAATGACACTGCCAAATAGTTTGGCAGCTTCCCTTGTACATCAGCTGGGCAGACAGTAGTTCCTCTGGCACTTCACCGTTCTCTTCTTGATATTAGTCATGCTGGTACCAGCTCTGCCTTTCATCCCTTTCTTCGCTGTAGTGATATGTTCTATTTGCTGAAGAGTGCCTGGAACCTTGCCTCTTTTAGCAGCATACCTCAGCTCTGCCTCATCTCTGGAACACTGCTGAGAGCACCCAGAAGAGCTGTCTGCCTCCTGTGAGACAAGCCTGTGTCTGCAGAGACTAACAGCAGCTCTTCATCCACTGAAGGGCAGACAGCCCTTAATCCACGCTGCAGTCTGAGACCCACCAGTGAACCTGCAGAGAAATGACCAACCATAAAGACACAGTAGCTCCTGCATGCTGTTCTCCGGCCTTTAGTTGCTAGCTCCTTGGCTACTGAATTTAGGGATTTTGCATCCCTCCTTTACCTTCCCCAGTAACTTCTTAAGATCTCACTTGCCAAAATCCTATTGCAAACTGCTCCGGAGGCATCCTCCACTCAGCCTGAACAGAGGGAGCTTATATCACTTGGGCAGCCTTAAAGACAATGCCTTGCTATTGGCAATGAAACCTCCTTTCCTGTTATCCTGGGATCAAAATAAAACAAAAGTAGCTTGTTAAGGTGAGGTATAATGGCTTGACTGGAAACACCCTGTCTCCCGCTACTTAAGCTTTACCACTGCTCAGCCTTGTCTTCACACTAATGCCTGGGTTACCAAACTGACCAATCTTCTACTGCCTGTAAATAAGCTCAAAGTCCCATCTGAAACATGTATTGGGGAACCCTTTTTTACACTGAAGAGCCCCATGCAAAATCTCTGACTCATTTTGTGAACCTTCTGCGCTCCACTGTGCTGCAGTGCTAGGTACTGTGGCCAGAGTATCCCAGGGGAGAAGATGTGGCCCTTACCTTTGAGAAAACTTCCTGCGGGAAAACCATCAGGTTTTTTGTTATATCACCTGGGTCCTGCCTCAGGATATTGTACTTATGCCAGAATGAGGTGGTCATTCCATCCCCACACATGCCACCTATCTGGGAAGGTTCCTGGCACTCTCTTATTGGCAAAAAGAAAGAATGGGAGAATGAGCATGAACATGGCCAACTCTCACCATCTCACTTGCTCTCTTCACTCTTACAGGTGTATATAGAGGCCCTTGCCCTTTCCAACTACACACAATACACGTTCCTCTTTGGTTCCAAGTATGGATGTCATTTCTTTATACCTTCCATAACTTTCAAATGTCCCATAGCTTGTCAATAGGACAAATACAGACATTAAGAGCACATTTTGGGTATATTTTAATTTCTGAGTTCAAACAGGTAAACTTTTCATGCCATGCTTGTTATGTGACTTTCATAACTATTTTGTCTCATCCATTTTGTCCCATCCTGTAAGAAACTTGATTACAGGATTAATTGTCATGACTGTCATTTTGCTGAGTTCCCAAATGTGATAGGTATCCAAGTGTTACACAGGTCTTTTTCCCATACTATTAATCTACACATTCCTCAGATTCCCCAAAATAGAGTAGAAAAAACAAAGGACAAAATCTTACTTTGTAACACCTCATCCATTCAGCTAATTCTTAAGTCATGTGAGCTGAACGGAAGCGAACTTAAGTCTGGGCTACTGGATAATCAAAGGATAGGCAAAACTGCCACATGAAAAAGGAGATGGTAGAAGAGCAGGAAATTTTGAGGTAGAGGAGGGAGGGAGAGGAACGGCAATATTGGAGGATGGAGACCAGCCCAAAGGACATGACAGAATTGAAGCAAGAGGTTCTTGTTTGATCTTCTCAATGATCTTTTTCAGAAAGCCCCTTAAGAAGGAATTAATATATTTTTATCCTTGTCTATCTTTTCAGATACAGTTGAACAGACCGTAAAAAAATGCGCGAGTATGGAGTTCAGAAAATTTAGGACTGATCTGATAATTTTTTGTTTTTGCAGTCCCACATTCTTATTGCTTTTGCTGCTAGCGATGTTGCTATTGGAAAGAGATAGATCAGTGCAAGGGAAATATAACACCCACGCAGGATTCCTGTCAGGGATCTCACTAGGTTCCTCTGTGAAGACTGGAAAAAAATAGGTTTTAGGTTTAAATTTCCTCAGATACATATTATGCAGCTTCTAATGTTACTTTTAAGCTTCTGATGCTAGTACAGTTTCATCAACAGTATTACAAAGGTCAGTGTAGATGCTCAAACTAAGATATCAACATCCCTCATTTGGAAGACCTTTGCTATGCCGAACTTCTCACTCGGGAAATTGAGCTTCCTTTCAATATTTTGCTTTCAGCTAAATATTTGCACCTAAGATAAGAGAAAGATGCTGAGTTTGTTTCTACAATTTTGTTACATTGTGCAGAAGTGAAAAAAAACTACAAAAATAATATATTTCAAAGTTTGGAGGCTTTTTGATATTTATTAAGGCAACAAACATCAAATGGATAGCCCTTTAAGGCTTTCTCTGGAGTGGTCTTTCTCTGGAACATATACCCCAGTTCACAAACTGTGCCTTAAACTTTTGCAGACCAGCAGTGAAAGCCAAACTTCCTGAAGCGAGCAGTAGGAATCCATTTACCATCAATAAACATTATAAGCCTCTTGTGTGCCTCTACCAGCTTCCACTGAAATAACACAGCTGGGTAGCTTGGGAGAAAAAAAATGCTGCTAGTATTATTTCTGTTTTTGCCAATACACAAGCAGGAAAAGTTGGGAATAATATTTTCAGATCTGTTGATTCATTTTGACCACACCATTACCCAACGTGGTTTTAACTAAGCTTTGCACATTTGGAAAAATTTAATTACTTCTCAAGATAACCTCATGTTTATGTCTGCAACCCACTTTAGAAATTTATTGGACAAAAATTATCTTGTAATGATAACACATTTAATGGAAATATTTCTCTTTTTCTGCATTGACACCTATATTAAGCTAATTATTGCAATGACTATAAAAGAATAACTACATTGCCAGAACAATAGATATCTAAATTTTGCTTATACAAAAGAGCATATTTAAAATATCTGAAAATATCTGAATCAACATACTTCTAAATTTAACTACTTATATTTTTTACATTTCAGACTATGTTTGGGGATAAGTCAGTGGGACGTTACTATAGAGGTGAAGTATTCAAATTTTGCCATTCCTGAATTACTGCAGGATGAACACTATGTGGAACTATAGCTAAAAAGCAGTATTTTTCTGATCCTGATCTGCATATTCTGGGGTTTTTTTGTGGGGGTTGTTGGTTTTTTTATTGGTTTGGTTTTTTTGCAGGACAGAGAACTGTCTGGAGAACTGGAGGAAGCTGAATTCAAGTCTGTACTGCAAACATGCTTCAGGCCTATGCAGTTTGCAGGAGCTAGTACACGTATGTGCTTGAATTTCCCTAATAAGGGCACTGTGGGTAGAGGCCCAGGTGGATCGCTACACTGGTCAGATAGCCACCAAAGAGAAACTGAAAGAAAGTAAGTTCAAGAGCAGTATTTCTTTAACATGGAAGAGCTACATCAGTGCGGGATGTTTGTGCAAAACAGAAGCCCAGAGCTTTGAACTCTCCATTGCTGAAATTTCCTATCCCTTCTGAAGCCATCCAATGACAATTAGTCTGCAGCACCAATTAGATTTATGTCACAGGTGAAATTAGTAATTTAGTGTAAGTAGGATCATCTAAGAAACGAGGGGTGAATTTCTATCAAATCTGCACCACACTGTTAACCCATGATCTCACTTTGCAGCTTTGTAGGGTTCAATAGAATAACCCCTGGGCATGCACACACATTAATTCATAGTACATCTTCAGCAGGACACAAAATAATATGCTACAACCCACTCATGTAATAGTAAGGTACTTTTCTGTCGCTCTGGACTACTGAGTAACACTAGAATATTCATAGAATCATAGAATAGTATGGGTTGGAAGGGACCTTTAGAGGTCATCTACTTCAACCCCCCTGCAATGAGCAGGGACATCTTCAACTACATCAGGTTGCTCACAGCGTCGTCCAACCTGACCTGGAAAGTTTCAAGGGATGGGGCATCTACTATTTCTCCAGGCAACCTGTTCCACTGCTTCACCATCCTCAGTGTAAAAAATTTCATCCTTATATCTAGTCAGAATCCACTCTTTTAGTTTAAAACCATTACACCTTGTCCTATCACTACAGGCCCTACTAAAAGATCTGTCCCCATCTTTCTTATAAGCCTCCTTTAAGTATCGAAAGGCCACAATAAGGTCTTCCTGGAGCCTTCTCTTCTCCAGGCTGAACAACCCCAACTCTCTCAGCCTTCGCTCGTAGGAGAAGTGTTCCATCTCTCTGAACAGTTTTATGGCCTTCTGTGGCAGGTACACCCACCCTGATAGGAACCGAAACTTCCAGTGTTTCAGCACTCCCATTATAAAAAAATTTCTTCCTTATATCTAGTCTGAATCTACCTTCCTTTTGTTTAAAATCATTACTCCTTGTCCTATTACAACAGGCAATAGCACAATTCCACGTTATTAAACAAACATGCTGCTGCCAAACTGGGTTTTTTTTTTTTTTTTGTTCCAACCCAAATAGGGGGGCACTGCACATCAATCATTAATGCTTTCTTTATCTCTCTGTATTGTTGATTGCTGTTCATAAGGGTATTTTTTCTTGCGTCGTTTCTCTGAGGGTCTTCAGGACCTTGCTAGTTTTGTTTAGCTCATTTAGTGCCAGATTCTTTTGATACCAGAGCTATTTTTTGTGCTAAGATATTTTCCTGAAAAGCATTCTTTTAAACTCAGAAGTTCTGCTTCAAGATGGATATGATAGTGAAATCACAGATGAAATTGTTATAATAACACATTACATATAGCAACAGATACTTTTGCCAATGTTTCACCAATAAACAACTTAATGTGAAAAATAATATATCTTCATCCTCAATAACTGTATGGAAGTTCAGGATAGATTTGTAATGTATAGGATTTTCAAATAATCCTCAAAAGCCAAGGAAAAGGTTGTGTTTGACCTTATATTAACACAGTCAGTAGGCCATGCTGCAATGGTATATTTTGCAATAATGCAGCACAATGAATTATATTATTATCTGACGTGTTTTGTTTTAGTAGAACTGTGTGTTTCAGGAAGAACAGTTGTGCTCACTCACAAATGGAAGTTATTCTGATCATGAGTAAATATATAAATATGATCACACAACAGAAAGAGTACCAAAAATGCTCAATACATACATGTCTATGTTTGCTGTCTTATTGAAAAGCAGACTTCATGAGACTGAATTTTGTATCCCATTTCACTGATTACTCTCTGGTTGGTTTACAAACAAAAGAAAATTGAGCCTAAATCAGGAAATCTGTTCTTTTTAAGAGTGAAAGCTATGTCTATTTATTCCCAGAATGCCCTTTTTTTTCTTTAGTGGCTTTGCACTGCCTGAAGCTGACTGACAAGTACACCTGAACACACCATTATATTTCGGTGTTCCTTTCTGAATCAAACACGTGCAAAGTCAACTATCCTGACACACATGTGAGAAGCAATGGAAATAGAGAGGCACCAGGTCCCCGAGAGTGTTGCCAGAAATAATCTGCAACAGGACCATGCTCTACCATCATCATTATGCTATGAGTATTTCTGTTAAAATTAATCTATCATCTAGAAATCAAAACATAATTTAAAGAGTAATTTTCAAACTATTTCAATTCTCCCATTAAACACTATTATCTATCTCTTTTGTTCACCTGCAACTCAATGCCTTCAGCTTCATTTCAATCAGAGCCTGAGTGGTACGTTTCACTCCTCTGAAACCTTCTCCCCATTTTGATTAATTAATTCTGAAGTGCCATTTCTCTGCATCTCTGTGTTTCACCTAGGCAATTCTTTGCTACAGCTGGGTCGTTCAACCTGAATACCAGGCTGCAGGTTAACAGTCTTCAGCATTAAATATGACTGTAACTGTTGCTTATGAAAACTGTTAAAAAACCCCACAGAAATGTTAGATTTTTTTTCTTCATCTCTGAAGGGTAAGTAAACTTATTTTATTACACTTGCATGGCAAGCTTTTGGTAGCAGGGGAGCTACAGGCATGAATTCTGTGAGAAGGTGCCAGAAGCTGCTCCCATGTTGGATGGATCCAGCTCCAGCTGGCTCCAAGACAGACCCACCACTGCCAAAAGTGGAGCCCATCAGCAACGGTGGTAGCACCTCTGTGATAACATATGTAAGCAGGGGAAAAAAATGCTGCTCAACAGCAGCCAGAGGAAAGAGGGGTGAGAATATGTGAGAGAAACAACTCCGCAGACACCAAGGTGAGCGAAAAGGGAAACGGAGGAGGTTGTCCAGGTGCTGGAGCAGAGATTCCCCTANAGGAGTCCACGACGAAACAGATTTGCTGGCAGGACTCGTGACTCCACCGGGGACCCACACTGGAGTAGTATGTTTCTGAAGGACTGCATCCTGTGGAAGGGACCCAAGCTGGAGCAGTTCATGAAGCAGCCTGCGGGAAACACTCAAGTTAGAGAAGTTTGTGGAAGACTCTCTCCTGTGGGAGGGACGTTACACTGGAGCTGTGAAAGAATGTGAGGAGGAAGGAGTGCCAGAGACAACAGCTGATGAACTAACTACAGCCCCCATTCCTCGTCCCCCTGTGCCTTTCATGGGGAGGAAGTAGAGAAGCTGGGAGTGAAGCTGAGCCTGGGAAGAAGGGACAGGTGGGAGGAAGGGTGTTTTAAGATTTGGTTTTAGTTCTTGTTATCCTGCTCTGATTTCATTCGTAATAAATTAAATCAATTTCCCTGAGTCAAGTCTGCTTTGCCTCTGATGGCAGTTGTTGAGTGATGACTCTCTGTCCTTATCTCAACCCATAACCCTTTTGTTGTATGCTCTCTCCCCTGTCCCGCTGAGGAGGGGAGTCATAGAGCGTCTTGGTGGGTGCCTGGCACCCAGCCAAGGTCAAACACACATGTATTTATTATAAGTATGGTTTTTTTTGATTGGGTGTAGCTGTTCTGGCTACTTGTATTATCTTACCAAAGACAAGGACAATGATCACGTTCCTAAGGACACAGAAGCAGCTATCGAGCAGTGTTAAATGCATGTATTTCAGGAAAAACTGTTGAAAATAATAATAAGAAAAAAATCTCATTGATGGCAACATACATTATTATATATAACATAAAGGTCCTGAGAGCTACTGGGATACCCAGGAATTTTGTGGGCAGCAATGGCTCCCATGGGTATAATATACATACCTCCTTAAATCCAGCTTTTCTGCAGAATTCTTAACGAGGTCAAAGTTAGCACTCCAGCAGCTTTGGGAAGAATTGAAATACTGTCTATCTACTGCCCTACTCAACTCACTTTGTGTGTCACCAACAACTTGCACTTGCAGAAGAACGTTGAGTCTTTGTTGTGTTCATTGTTTCACAAAGCTGATTCCTCAAGGGTGTGCAGTCAGGCACCTGAATACGACAGCTGGTCCATCACAGAGTCATGGGTGATTCGGCCTGAGTACTAAAGACCCGGTTTTACCAATTAAATGGCTGCTTATAATTTCCCGTGGGTTCAAGAAACAAATACTTCAGACCAGCTGCTGCCATGAACGTTGTCAACAGCAATGAATTACTCAAGAGTAAAAAAAAAGAAAAAACTGATTCACGTAAGTACTGCTAAGATGTTCGGAATATTTTCATCTGTATCTCCAACTCTGTGGGTGAGTTTAATCAGCATTCTGATGCCTGGAAAAGAAAACCTGACGCTCACAGAGTTTTAGTCATCAGATTTTTGCAGGCTGTGCTACTGATTTAATAACAGGTATTTAGTGCATGTTCAATAAATTAAAAAGCAAAAAAAAAATCTCATAGAACATAAAATATGGTCTCAGTTTTCTCTGTCTTGACATATATTAACTGCTAAATTATTAGATTTGAAATGTAAGGTTTGGTTTGGAACACAGATTAACTGAAAGCATCAGTCAGCAATTATACTCATATCTAAAACCAAACAATTTCCTGAGGTGTAAGCTAGTAGTTGCTATGTTTCAGAACTTAAATTTGTCCGCAATCCCCTTTAACAGGATAGTGTTGGGAAATATTTAGTTTAAGGATGATTTCAACAGGTCTTTATTTTTCTCATTAAATTTAGAGGCCTAAAAATCTCTAAAAACCAAGAAGTAATTCAAAATGCATTGTTATGGAATCAGCAAGGCATGCTAATTCCTAAAATAGACATTTCTCAAATTCAGAACGATGCCTAATGAAATACAATGCAAATGTTTTTGTTCCTGTAATGCAGAGAAAGAATACAATAAAAAATTATCTTTCTTAAAAAAAAAAAATTAACCAAATGACAAGTGCTGGGGAGCCCATACTGTCATGGTGTGGGTTACAAACATGGGCAGTTATTGCAATTCAGTATTTAACACACACTAGAAACACAATGACTAGACAAAGAAGCTAAAAAAGGTAATTTTATAGATTGTTTTTGTCTCCTTTTTTCAGAGGACAAAACGGGCATTCTTAAAATTTCGTCCATATATTCTGGATTTCAGGGAGAAGTGAAACAACTGTAAAAGGAAGATGACCATAAAAACAGATGAGTAGGAGAAGTAGGATTGCAGCCTCTTACTGGATTTTCAAGAATATATTTCAGATTAAGAGTATGAAAGAAAGCTAAAAATTCAAAACTGGATCCACATACTCTGGGTTGCTTATATTCAGTGTTTTATCAATTCTATTACAGAGACAGGACCCACCCAGTAAAATTGGTGTCTGCATAGAAGTGCTTCAGCAAGGTTATTTGATAAATTTAGTTTGGCTTGCTCCTGCTTCAAATTCACCAGCATCTCAGGGCCACTTTCTTCCCTTTGGAAATCCATAGAAAGGCATTTATATTCTGCCTCATTTCTATTTTCTTCACATAACCCTGCCTAATACAGTTATGTGATCCCTAATGAGGTGGAAATGTTCATGCCAACTGAAGGAGGAAAAAGACATCAGGCTATATATGAATAATATGTAAAAAACTGGGTACAGAAAAATAATGATGCTAGAACGTAAAAGTAATGATTCATTCTCACATAGTTTACTCTTCTCTGCATTGGCCAGCTAAAAACAAAACCAGAAAGGCCACAGGGAAACTTGATGGTCTCCATTTTCAAAGGGATCTAAGGGATATATGGGCTGAAATTCCATTTAGAAATGTGAATTCAACATAAAAGGTGCTTTGGCATCCTTAGATGCAAAAGCTTAATTGCACCTAATTGGTCTGAATTACCTTCAAGAACACAGACCTTAAATCTCTTTTGAAACACGACTTGGACTCCTAAATTACTTCGTTTCAACAGTGCCATGCAAATGCAGCTACAGGTTTCAAGAGGATTTTGTATTATAAGATATATAAGAGATTAAGAACAGGATTTTGAGTGTACTTCAGAGAACAGAAATGGAATAAGGAATGCAAGGCAAACTCGTGACTTTTCAGGGATAAAGACATGGAGAATTATTAACTTACCAGTGTCTTATAATGCAGAAACTGATAGAAACACAGTAAATGACAGACACAAAGTTTCACAACCTTCTCCAAAAGTTCCATGCTCACTCATGGTACTTCATATTCCAGGTGATAAGGATTTGCTGATGTACAGAGGCAGGCAGTGAATTACCACATTAATTAATACAAAACTGTGAGGCAGGCTATGCTTGGGGTTGCAGAAGTTATTCTTTTGCTGTTGAGAAAACCGAAATGTGAAGAACCACAGACTTCCAGAGATGATAGTGATGACATATAATAAATTAAAGTCCCAAATACAGCCCACAGAGAAACGCTAGATGTTTGGCCACTGAAGCCTATTCCTCATAAAAATTCTTAGAAAAGATTTGGATCAGGTAAAGTAATCTTTGGTTAGCATTAAAATTCATGACTGTCAGTACCTTATTATAATGATAGGTTACAGAATTCCATAAGAATCAATGAAAAAGCTATGTCATGGTGACAGTTATTAGCATCAAAAAGGCCAAAGCCGGTATGCCAACTGAAGATTGAAAGATAAACTCCTGGGATGCTCACCAGGTATATAGAACAAACTCCAAATAATGTAACAAAGAGCTCTCTTCTTACCCCAAGGTTTGACTTTTTGGGGAGGAGCAACTAGCCACTTGTCTGTAAGCCAGTCATTGCTATACTGAAGAGAGATATAATGATTGCATGAATAATTTAGTCAAAATCATTACTTTTTATCACTCTGCAGCTTTGCAAGGGAGCAAAGAAATCCCATCAAGACTCAAGATAATTCTTGTCCTTTGAATGAAAATCAGAACTCAGACTGAAAGCTTGTAAAAATTAATGTGCCATCTTACAAGAGAAATTCAGGAGTTAATATGCAATTCCTGAAAAACTAGTTTATATATTACCAAAATCTGAATTGGACAGAAAAAAGCGTACCTAAAAAGATAAAGGTAAACAGCACTGGGTAATGCTGTAAATACTAAACCTTTTCACAGTTTTCTGCTCTTGTCCTTCTGCAGCAAATCTGCATCACTCTGAAATTTTTGGATATTCTCCTTTTTTAGTGATAATCAACAGGAACAAGTATATCCTGCAGTTCTGAATTCTCAGATCCTCTGCAAGTTAAATTAACTTGAACTGTACCTACCAGCTTTCTCTGGAGACATTCGATAGTTCCAAAAATCAGACCCAAACCAGAGGCAAAAACAAATAACAGATGCTTTTAACATGCAACTGTTTCTTTCAGCAATATGAAGGTGTCCTTATATTTTGAGACTTGAGGAGTTGTTCTTTATTTTCAAGAAGGACAGATTCTTCTTAAGAATTTGCAACCTGTTTCATAATACTTTTTTTTTCTTTTCATTTTTTAAGGTACACTTGAATATTGCAACTAAACATTTGCTGGATGGTATCAAGATTATTTTTTGCCTCAGTCTAGAAATGTATAGGACTGTATCTTAGAATTGAATACTGATTGGGATAGTATTTACACATGTGTGGTTTTATGGTAAAATTTACATAGGACCTATTTCTCAGTTCTTCAGAAGGATGTTTTTCCATAAATATGTCTTGCACTTCTCTTGCAGAAATGCCAAGTACTGGGTAATTCAAAGACTGATTTTTAATCTCAATTTTTCTTTTTCTTTCAGAAGCTATAAAAGGTTAAGATTTTTTGTAGCTCTTGTTAATTTGATGATTTGCTCTCCTTCATGCTTCAATTCCATTAGCTTTAAATTTGCTTTGCGATAGCACTACCCATTAGAGTCTAAATCAGTTACTTGTCTGGATGGTATCAGGCTTAGTTCTGAGAACCTGGAACAGAAGACTTTGGTTTATCTGCCTGTAGTAGTTTTGACTGGAATAGAGTTCATTTTCTTCATAGTAGTTTGTACGGTGATGTATTTTTTTATTTGTGACCAAACCAGTGTTGGTAACAAACCCATATTTTAGCTATTGCTGAGCAGTGTGTACATAGATTCAAGGCCTTTTCTGCTTCATAGAATCATAGAATTGTGGAATGGTTAGAGTTGGAAGCGACCTTAAAGACCATCAAGTTCCAACCCCCCTGCCATGGGCAGGGACACCACCCGCTAGACCAGGTTGCTCAAAGCCCCATCCAGCCTGGCCTTGAATGCTTCCAGGGATGGGACACCCACAACTTCTCTGGGGAACCTGTGCCAGTGCCTCACCACCCTCATAGTGAAAAAATTCTTCCCAATATTTAATCTAAATCTATTATCTTTCACTTTGAAGCTATTATTCCTTGTCCTATCACTACATGCCCTTGTAAAAGGTCCCTCTCCAGCTTTCTTGGAGGCCCCCTTCAGATACTGAAAGGCTGCTATGAGGTCTCCCTGGAGCTTTCTCTTCTCCAAGCTGAACAATCACAGTTTTCTCAGCCTGTCTTCATAAGCTATCTCCAGCCCTCTGATCATGCTTCATGGCCGTCCTTTGGACTCACTCCAAGAGGTCTATGTCCTTCTTGTGCTATGGACTCCAGAGCTGGACACAGTACTCCGGGCGGGGTCTCACGAGAGGAGAGTAGATGGGCAGAATCACCTCCCTCAACCTGCTGGCCACGCTTCTTTTGATGAAGCCAAGGATGCAGTAGGCCTTCTGGGCTATGTGTGCACATTGCCAGCTCACATTGAGCTTCTCATTCACCAACACCCCCAACTCCTTCTCCTCAGGGATGCTCTCAATCCGTTGTCTGTCCAGTCTGTATTTTTTCTTGGGATTGCTACGATCAAAGTGCAGGACCTTGCACTTGGCCTGGTTCAACTTCATAAGGTTCATACAGGCCAACCTCTCAAGCCTGTGCAAGTCCCTCTGGATGGCACCCCTTCCCTCCAGTATGTCAATCATGCCACACAGCTTGGTGTTTTGAGCACATGTATGGAAATTTCTACCTCTTGCTCCCATTTTCCTTATGTGCTGCCAGAAAGTGTCACAACCTTGGCCAATTGTATTTCCAAGCAACCCTGATAGATAGTGGTGTAACTCACCTGTCAGTGAAAAAAAATCATCTTCAAACTAGTTTAGCCAAACACTAAAAATCATCCACATGGCTTTCCTTCTCCCTTCCCACTTTACTCCAGTTAAGACAGACATAGATGGGTAGGTCTTCTGCTTCCTACATGGTGGACCACCATCTTCCTCTCTTTTCAAATCTCTTTTGTCCTCACAACATTAAAAATGTGTACTTAATTAGAAAATAATCTTCCTCAACAACAGAAATATGCATTTCTAGCTAAAAAAAGTTCATTTAATGAGAGCAGGACTAATGAAGACTTGTTTCCTAGTAGTTTACAAGTCACAATTCCCATCTCTATGATCCCAGTAGTGCCAGTGCTGTCTCTATACGTCCTGTGCTCTCCAATTACTTTTTTTTCCCCAGGAGGGTCTCAAAACCAATACATATTCTCAGCACCTTGAGTTCAAGAAACTGTTCTGCTCCTGCTTTCTGACATTACCTGGACATCAGCATGGCATCCTGCTGTTCTTTCTTTTCTAGACCTGTCTTTAGATGATGTCTTCAGACTCCAACCTCTCACTCTTGTCATTTGGCATGTCTTGAAGCAGCTCAGAGAGAAAGAGATACAGTGCAAACCACACCACCATAATTTCACAAATAATT
>VXAK01010000.1:0-23284 GCA_013399435.1 Arenaria interpres
GGACTGATCATAAACCTTTAATCAGAGACTATACAAATTCCTGGTTCACTTCACTGTAAAAAGAATAATAAGATGTAAAGTCTCAATTTTACTCCTTGGATTTTATTACAATGCCAGATTACTTACTCTGATTTATTTCATTCTCTATAGGTTCCTGTTCCACACCCACACCAATGGTATCAGAATGTCTTCCAGACTTCTTACTGGTAAAAAATACTAGAAAACAAGACTAGCATCTGTCAAATGGGGCTCCCTCTCCATTTCTCTCTACACACCTTTCCTTTGGGGGGAGAAGAAGAGGAGCATAGCATGTGAGTTGTTTGAATTTTAATTTAAAAAAAAATCAATTGTATGTTTTGTAGATAAATTAAGGTCTGTCTTCTTTTTTCCTCTCTTGCGTGATGACATACAGCATAGAAAGTGGTGTGTGGGGTTTTTTTTCTCTTTTGGTTGGACTAGTATGTGGGAGGGTTTTTTGCAACTGTTTATAGGAAAGTGTTGCCTTTTAAGGCAAAGATTTCATGTTGACAGTGATTTTGCTTTTTTTTTTTTGAGAAGTATAGCTTTTCAAGACATTCAGGACCATCAAGGATGATGTACTGTTGTGTTTGTGGGTTGTTTTTTTTTCTCATTAGAACTTGTCCTGGATGGGTGAGTTGCTTAGCAATAAGGACTGAGATCTTTCAAACTCTATTGGGTCCTTTGCCAGCTATTTAAGAACAAAGAAATACCTGTGAAGCTCCCAGTGACCTCTTTCAGTGCAGGGTAGTTCTTTTGCATTCTGTGCCTTTTTAAGTTTCTTAAATCTCAGCCTAAATTGCTTTTTGCTGTAATGTAGGGAGGGGGTGATAAAGGCACATGCTTCAAAAGCTAAGGCAATGGGGATACCTTATGGTGTTCTGGGAGCTCAAGATAAGCAACCGAAGCCTCCTTAGCCCAGCTGCACCAGGAGTGATAAAAGCCTAGCTGTTGGGGAAGAGCTAGACCCTTCCTGATGCCATGTTCTAGACAGATAGGCAGCCATGCAGCACAACAACCCTTCATACAGATGACCCGCAGCAGATAGTCTGTCTACAGTCTTGCTGTGGTCATTGTC
Source organism: Arenaria interpres (assembly GCA_013399435.1). Taxonomy (NCBI): domain Eukaryota; kingdom Metazoa; phylum Chordata; class Aves; order Charadriiformes; family Scolopacidae; genus Arenaria; species Arenaria interpres. Next base: position 1,097 of record VXAK01010000.1, read on the forward strand.
CTCCTTGGTATGTGGGACTCCAGCTATTGCAGCATGCTGGAGGGAGCAGAGTAGGGCATAAATCCAAGTTCTGGAGTAGGTGGTGGTTGAGATGCATACCCTTCTTCAGAGGAGATGTAAAAGCATATGGATATTAAAAACAAAAATTGTCCCACTTCACATGCTTAGCTATCAGTCCCATACATGAATTGCACTTTCTTCTTACTGCATTAATAGTGTAGTAGCTTATTTTATGCCAAGGTGCATATCACCTTACAGCAGCAGGAACTGCAGGAAATTTAGATTTAACTAGCAATCATATATTAAGCATGTACATACATGACAACAAACCAGATTATCAAAGAGGCTTTTCATGTTGACAATAACCTTCAAAGTGTTGAGTTCCTCCTTCCTAATGAGATGAATAGAAGTTAGCAAAATTCTGGTGTTCATGTTCTCTTACAAACCCCCCACTAAACACAGTATAGTTGTCTCATAGACACAAAGAGATCTGAAAGAAAATCTTGGGATTTTTTTTAGATAGGGGAAAAGAAAAATAAAGGATTCTCTCCACTTCCTGTCCCCCCCAATCAGATTGTTTTCTTTAAGAGGAAGCAAGTGATCCACTGGGGAATATTAATGAGATACATTCTTTGGCTTCAGGTGTTTGGGTTTTCATATTTAGGAATACATTTTTAAAGACTATAGTTTTTCTTCTGACACTCTTAAATGCAAGTGCTTGTGTTCAAGTATTCCATCACTTTTTTTTTGTTTTTCTTTTTCAGGAAAAGTGCAAAATGTTTCAAATTCCTGTTCAAAATCTTGATAATATCAGGAAGGCTCGAAAAAAGGTGAAGGGCATTCTTGTGGATCTTGGGCTTGACAGCTGCAGGGAACTGTTGAAGGTAAAGCATTTGAAATAATGCAAACCAATCTGAAATGTAAACCCTCTGAAAAATATTTCACTTTTTGATGTATATATTTATGATATGTAGATCTTTATGATGGGGCCTTTACTTGAAGGAGTACTCATGACTGGCTACTCCTGTGCCAGGGGTCGAATTTAGCATTTTAGAACATAACATTGAAAGAAACTGTTTCTCGACAAGATGTATTCTAGAGTGGTGCTGCATATTCTCTGCTAGTAATATTTCAGCAAAAAAGAAACAGTACAGCTTTAGGAAAATCACCACAGACTAACGAAATGCTATTTATGTCATACATTGCAGCTTTTTTGTGATTCTTTTAAATTAAATCACAAGCAGATGAAGACTTGAGTCTACTCAGAGGCATCCCATCACGTATCAAGGGCAAGCCTCTGAAGGATATACAAATTGCCAGTGTTTCTGAGAACAGGCAAGCAATTAGACCCAGTAATCATGTTGCAAGCCGTTAAACTTTGTGTCCAGGGGAAAACTACCAAAGTTGGGTTACTGAGTTGTAGTTCGGTTCTGCACCTTGAAAAGTATCTGCAAGTGTACAGGGGCCATCAAGGTGAACCTAGCACGGTTGTTGCCACTTTCAGGAGAAAGTATTGTGCAACAAGCAGGAGGAATTTACACCATCGGACTGGCAAGCCTAGTAACAGGAAAGGTGGAAACATGTCTAAATGATAGTGTATTTCAGCCAACTGCTACACAAGCTTTTTTGGCTGTTCAGTGCATTTGTGACCTCACATTGACCATAGTTGAGAGTTTGGATTAATTCGGTATGATGGTGCTAAAGTTAACTCTCTGTAGGGGTGCTGTGGTGTCTTTTCTGAAACTCGTAAGTAAACAATCTGGGGAAAAAGATACTTAAGATCTACAGGCATAACTAATTCTGGAACATACTTGGTGATTGCAGTTGAACAATGTTGGCTATATCTAAATAAATGTCGTAAGAGCTCAAGGAAAAGTGTGTTTGTCTAGTAATTTCCATTTTCATACTGTTTTTATTGTCTTGTACGTTGTTTTGTAATGAAACCTTTTAAGTCAAAAGGTGTTCTGTCTTCACCCTTTGAAGTAGAAATGTTGTCATGATGCTAGTGGTTTTTTTTTTGCTATGAAATTGATTGCAGTCTAGGTTTAATTGCAATATGGGGTTAATTGGTGAATGAGCAATAAGGTGTTTTATGCTTGGTTGATTGGTTTTTTTGAGGGCAGGGGTGGTGTGCGTTTGTTTGCTTTTGTTTCATTTTTAATAAATGGTGGTAGTGGGGAACCCAGTGAACATTTCCATTATGCAGTTAGCTCTGCGAGCCAAAAAAAAAACAAACCCATTTTATTATTTTTGCAATGAATTCTCCCTCTCATAACCTCGGTTTGTTTTTTCCAGGTAATCTGGGACTGATTTCTTTTTGCTTTGGCAGCAAGAAGAATGATTTTTAGAACTTGATTTGCACTTGGCTCATATGATGATGGTATTTCTTTTTGGTAAAATGGCGTGTGTGATGTCCTAATAGATGAGAAGTAGCTTAAGTTCTGGGTTGGTTTTTTTTCACCTGAAATATTATGGTTTATTTCTGGATGTTGTCCTTGTGAGGAAGCTGGACAACTTAGGAAAAGGTGTGAAGTGATACAATATAAACTTGACCTGCCATCTGGTCTTAATTAGTTTTAAACTGTTCTAATAAGGCATGATAATGGACAGTAGTTTGTGAGGAAGGTGAAGGAATTTCACATACAACTAGTATCTCTTTGTAGCTTGGGGACCAAACGGATTAGTTCTTAGGCTAAAAGTTCTTAATTGATCTCTGCTAGGTAGAAAACACGAGCCTTTTGTGTAAGATTACTAGTTTGAGTCTCAAAGTAGTGCTTGTAAGTACACCATAATGACAGACTACTAAAAGTAGTAAACTATTCTATCTTCCTTGGTATACTGTGATCTTTGTCTTCATTTAAGCTCTGGGCATTTTATAGAATTGTAGAATGCTTACAGCTGGAAGGGACCTTAAAAGATCATGGAGTTCCACCCCCCTGCCCTGGGCAGGGACACCTCCCACCAGACCAGGTTGCTCCAAGCCCCATCCAGCCTGGCCTTGAACACCTCCAGGGATGGGGCAGCCACAGCTTCCCTGAGCAACCTGTTCCAGTGTCTCACCACCCTCACAGGAAAGAACTTCTTCCTAGTATCTAATCTAAATCTCCCCTCTTTCAATTTAAAACTGTTGCCCATCACCCTATCGCTGCACTCCCTGGTAAAGAGTCCCTCCCTATCTCTCTTGCAGCCCCCTTCAGGTACTGGAAGGCTGTTATGGTAACTGATACAGAGGGGAGATCCATTCTAAATTTTAAAATGTTTTAAGCTTAGACATGCCCACTATGTGTCAGGCTTAATCAGGCTTCTCAGAGGCTTTTTATTCTCTTCTTTTTACCTTTCCGTTGTTCTGTTTTCTTCCCCTTGTCGGAGTGAGGAATGTGGGAGGGAAGGAACAAGTTAGCCCTTCAAAGCTTGCTTCCAGGCTGTCGGCTTGGATCTCTGCTGTAAGCAAGTCATTGGAATAGCTGTTAGCAGCACTGATTAATTGTAGTGATAAGAATGCTTGTCTTTCTTTACTGGTGAATGTTTCTCTGTAGGTAATAGCCGTGTCAGCAAAATTACCTAGACTTAACTGTCACACACGTTTGGCTTGTGGGAATCTGGTGTTCAAGTCTAGGAGCCTCTCGTGGTGGAGGCAGCATGTTCTCGAACCAAAAGGAGAACATGTTTGGTGTAGGCCATAAACTTCCAAGAAAACCTTAACAGTGTGTAATTCCCTCCGGTGTGTTTGGCTGAAGAATGTTAGGAGATCTTGAGTCTCTTCATTTTCTCTACCGAAAATTTTTCGAAGAAGAGCGTTTTGTTCTCTGAGGCTGTGGGGTTTCCTTTGTTCCATGCAAGGGTTCTTTCTCAGGTGGTGTTTTTGAAGAAGGTTTGGCTGAGGAGCACATAGATGACTTAATCAGTGCTTAGATGTTCATTAGAACGGAAGGAGTTTATTATTGCTCTGAGCTTTTCCTTGGGGAAATTTAAAGGCTGAAAAAGCTAGAAAGCTTATTGCAAACTTAGCTACACTTTTCTAAGTTCTTGCATAACTTAATTTGATTGAAATTACCACTGGTGTGACCTTCTGTCTTGCTACAATCTGTTACACACAGAGGGATAGTCATATTTGCAGGGTGTGGACAGGAGCCTAGTGCAGACAGAGCCTGTGTTAAGTAGGATTGTGTATTTGTTAGGCTACTAGAGGCTTCCTTTCTTTTTGTTGCTGAGTGTATCCTGTGTTGCTTGTAAACTTCATATAAATATTGCACTGGGTTTTTTTTGACCACAGACTGTTAGATTTATGAATTTCACTCCTCTTGATGATCCGATCTTAAATGGTCTTTACCTGCTTCTGCTGTTCCACTGGGGTTCGGTGCAGAGGTGAAAACATCCCGCCCTCTCTAGCATCTTGCAGAATTTTCAGTGAAGAGGAGTTTGTGAAAGGGAAGGAGAATGTCGGGGGAGAAGAGATGCTAGTTGTCTCTGGGTTAAGCCTGGATTTGTAGCCTGTGTTTCATCTAAGGCACTCCGGTATGCTGTTGAAGCTAGCCTAGGGTCTTCAGAAATGTCTAGCAAACAGGAATCTAGTTAATTTTTTTCATTAAGCTGGTGTTTGGATATCTGTGGGCCTCAAAATTGGAGAGGAACTTAAGATTTTTAGAGCAGTAGCTGACTTTGGCTTGAGGAACCTCAACGGCTCTGATGTGGTTGATTAGCAGAATGCTGTGAGGAAAGTTGTTTACCCTGACATGGCTGTTCCAGAAGTGGTAAAATTGTTGCTTTTACACCTTGGGGAGAAATACTGCTGCTCTTTAAAATAAGCTTCTGGGAATGTCTTCCTTTTCCTAAGTTAAAAGTGTAGCAATGATATGAAGGTTTAATACTGTTGCAAAGTAAACTGTAGTGCTAAGTTAATAAGTGGAAGTAAATAGTGAAATACTACATTTTCAAGAGGAGGAAAGTAGAAGGAGAAAATATCTTTCAGTGTTCACTGGGAACTTGGCTGGAAGCAATGGAGTTAAAGTGTAAATATTTTCATTCCTATTTTATTTTCAGTAACTGAAGTGTTCGGAATTCCAGCTATACTATGACAGTCATATGAACAAGTGTTTGAGGTAAAATCAATCAAAGAAGTAATTTCTTTGAACGGAGTTTTGAGACCTGTATCTGAATAATGAATTAATTTTTTCCATCCATCCTGTGTGGTTTTTCCTTCTTTATTGCTCTGTATGGAGACTATTTTTGTATTTAGAACAGACTGCAAAAGCAGATTATTTCTTGTTTTCTTTTTTCTTTTAGAATCTTAAAAGTTTTGACCCAGGTGAAAAACACTTTTGTAACACTTCATGGAGTGATGTCTCTCCTTGGGAGTCTGTGGGCAAAAGGAAGGTATGTATATTTATGTTAAAAAATTCCAGGTAGACGTGCATGTGGAGTCGCTGAATTTTACCACTTTCAGAAGTCCCAGAGAAGTTAAAATACACTTTTTTTTTATGGTTTAAAAGAAAAGCCTTAACATCTGTTTAAGTACTATTAGTCAGAGAGTAATCTTTCATTTCCTTTCTGTTCTTTCCTGTAGTGTAGCTGGCTATAAGGACTATATATTTTTTTTGCTGTTTCCAAGGATACAACGTTGAACATAAGTATTTAAGATGTTACACTAATGTTCTGCCTTTTTAGCCTAATCTTATGTGTAGTCTTAACATGCTCTTGTATGCAACGTGCATCTTGTTTCATTCGAAGGGTGAACATGTGATTGTGTAGATGTGAGTGGGTTAAACTGAAATTATCATTAGTGGCTTGGCATAGATTTGCAGTGGAAAACATATTTTGGTTAGATTTGTGTATGTGAAACAGCTTTTAGTTCTATATAGCTGGAATCTTGTGTGAAGCTAGAATCTGTGAGAAAGGCAGGGTTGAGATGAACAAATCAAAGGATTTCATTAATTTTATATTCTAGCAGGTTTCTAGATCTTTTTTTTTTTTTCTTCTTCTATGCTCTGTAGAGCATAAGAGTATATCCATAGAATCATAGAATTGTCTAGGNATCTATCCAGAAGAAAAGGTGGTCTTTTCTCAATCTTGCTGAAGAGTCTTAGGGTTCCTGGTTACTTCCATGAGGAAGGCATGTCAACAGCATGTAAGCAGTGGTGGGTCTGCTCTTTTCATCCTGAATCAAAAGGTAATGGTTTAGAATAGTGTGGTGGTGGTTTGCCAAAAGTTGTTTTTTTTTTTCTTAATCTGCCTTTGCCATCTTTAAACTGAGGCTATCGACTGCAGTAGTCCTTTCCTGAATTTAGCTTCACACATTTAAGACTGGAGGTTCATCTTTTCACAGGAATTTGTGGATGAAAGTCAAATGTGACTTGTTTCACTATGTCCAGAGACGGATTGCTTCTTGCCTGTTAGCACCACTTCAGATAAGACTTACAGTTACCTTCGGTCAAGACTGCGTTTAGTTTAGGTGAAGGGAATAAATCCCATTAATGCTTATGATGGTCTTTCCTCTTTCAGAGGGTTCCTTATGCACATGTAAAACTTCTTTTACCACATCTCCTGCCTCCAACCAGCAAGTTATCTGAGCTCCAGCCTTCTGATTTAGTCTTTGTTGCCTTTTCTTCCACCTTCTGACTAAAATTTAGTGTTGGGAGATCTGCTGTGCTAGATGAGCAGGGGAGGTTCCCCCTCCTCCCCAGACATGAAACAGGGAAGAGGAGGATGAAGACAAAGCAAATGAAGCCTCCTGTCTAAAACTTATGATGAAGGTCATTTTCTTTTCTGTCTTCCTTCCACAGTCCTTCAGGAAAAATGATTAGATGTTTCAGTAAAAATGGAAAAGAACAAAAAAAATCTTACACTAGAGAGGGAATCTGCTTTTCTCCTTATCTAGAGAGAGACCAGGCAGAGAGACTTGATCCCTTACCAGAAGGGAGAAATATAGGTCCTGACTCAGCTAGTTAGTGTGACTAGTACTATCTGTATCTGTCTAAAAATGAGGTAAGTGTAGAGTTTGTAATGTGTTGCTTTGAAACAGATTTGCCAAGCTGTGCTTTTTAGATACTAAACTTTTCTTTAAACGGCCATGGTTCCTTGATAAGTATCATTCACATATCTTGGTGTCATGCTGCCTAGATGCGGGAGAAAAGAAGCTTGTCCTTCAGGATGTTCTATTCAAAAGCTGTTGCCATAAGGGGAAAATAAGTTGTTCGAGCTACATTGGAAACTCGGTAGGCTGCAGAAGGTGTCTATTTAGATGAATTGGTGGCTTCTACCATCAGTACTATTTTCAGGGCGATGTTAATTCTAGAAGAACTTTGCTTTTTGGAGGCTGTAGTTTTTGTTGTCTTTCTGCTCACCTGTAAGTTGCGGAGAATGTGAGACCACACAATGGACAGTGTTACTGCATCCTAGGCTATGTTCTTTGGAGTGGGACTAATTGAGTTTTCTGAAATGCCTCTAATCAGCCTTTTGGGATTCCATTTGTACGTTTTAGGGTTGTGTTGGTCAGACTCCAAGATGCTTCACTTTTCCTAAGTGGCTTAGAATTTTTATTTTGTCAAATCTGCTATAGAACTGAGATGCCCTTATTAGACTGTAGTAGCACTTGCAAACATAAATAGCAGCTCACATGCAAGGAGAACATGGTGACAAAGTTATTTTCTAAGGTGTCTGTGTAGAAGAGTTGTGTTTCATACAGAAAACATCAAAGTAGCAAATTTCCACATACTTTTCTATTCTACTGAAACAGACTTTTGGGGGGGATTTTTTTATTATTGTTGGGGTTTTCTGAGCCTAGTGGGACTTGGGATTCATCCTCATTTGTTAGAACTTAAAGTGCAGAACTTTTTGTTTCTTTTGCTGAAGTCTCATAATTTTTACCGTCATCAAAAAAATAAAGTACATAAGAAGGCATAGAACATTATTTCCCCAAAAGTTAGCAGTATGCGGGTACTGGGGCAGTTTCTTAGTGGTATACTGCAATGCTTGTTTGTATAAGGAGTGAAAACATCGTTACTATGGAATAATAAATTAATTCAGCACTTGGACCACTTCTGAAATAGTGTTCTCACTACACCTAATAAAAATTGTTCAGACTTGGCAGCAAGGAAATATGGGCAGTGTATTATATTGGGGTATAAGTTTATGGGGACAGAAAGACCCAAACTAGAAATGGGGGGGGAGGGGGATGAAGTAAAGAGTGTGTGCAGCCGGTATTTAAAAGCATTATAAGATTTTTCTAAGCCTCAGAAAATTAAAATAGGCAGTCACCTCTTTTTGTCACCTGACTCCTTCAGAAGCAAAGCCAGTGAGGTGCAGCTTTTAATAATGCTCTGGATGCTTCATTAGTTCAGTAGTGTCAGTGGCCTTTAAAAGTAAGATTGAAGCTGCTTCTAATTTGCTCTGGTGGTGTTTATTAGCAGCTGAGACTGGATGCCTGAAGAGTGTAAATAGGGGATAACTCACTGGTACCTTCACAGGGTACTCATCAACCGCCTTAGCCAGACAGTGGCTTTATCTGACCCAGTCTTTTGAATTTGGAAGTTAGATTTTGGTTATCAGGAGACTTTTCCGGTACTTCTGGCAGATGACGCCTTTATGGCTATATAAAATGACAAAAAAATAATGGCACGAATTTTTGCTACAGTTCTCCCTAATATGTTTGTGACTGTATGTGGGCGATCTAGCTGGACTGGATGCTGGACTGGTGGAACAGCTCGTTCCCTTCGGGTGGTGTTTGGCAGGGGTCAGAAGTCAGTAAGGTGACATACATCTGAAGCAACAGACAGGTTCCACTAGATGTCTGAGAGTGCAGATTTGTCACCTGGATGCTGCTGTAACTGATGCTGTAGTTTTTGACAGGGGCCAGGGCTAACTTCCTAGGAAGCTGGTAAGAAAAAAAACCAGTTGATAGGGCTACCAGTTTTTTGGAAAGAGCAAATAATGTTTGTACGGATACAAAAAGTAACGCTGCAAGTGACGTGTAATTGAGAGAGCAAAGCACTGTTGACTAGAAGATAGGTTTATTTTTATACAGTTAAAATATTTTTCTGACAGTCTATATAGTCTGTAATAAGTGCGCTAGAGGAAATTTCTTAAAGAAATCACTGTGATGGGAAGTCCAGTATGTTGAGATGATATGAAGAGGTCATTGCTGCTTTATCATAAAAGGGGTTTTTATTCCTTTCTATTATTAATCTGGCTCCAAAAGAATGTTATTATATTACTCTTTTGTGGCTTTGCTGGGAGAGGTACTTTGGGAGACCTTTCAGTGAAGGGTGGGGTATTGAAATGCACAAAAATAAACCCCACCCCTTCTCTCTACTGTCTTTTTCTCCAGTAGATAGGAAGTGGCCCTGAACTAAATAAAGCTTTTGAGGTGTCATATTAAAAGGGCTGCTATTCCTGATTGCTGAGGCTTCACCTCCTATGTACAGTGGCATACAAAATTTTCTTAGCTTGTTCTGTGATTCCCATCTTTAAAAACAGGCGTCAGAGTTACTTCTTGTGAACTGGAGTAGAAATGAACTAACTCACTTAAGGCTTAATAAATTATAAAGAATCAAAAAGGGCATAAATGTTTCTCCCTTTAAGTATTTCATCTTGTTAAGTCTGCTTTTCAAAAACAGATCTCCATGAAACTGAGAAGATACGTGCTATACATCCAATGAAGGCATTTTTGACAGGTGATAGTGCAGACTTGCTTACAAACAGATAACAGGGATTCAGGAGCTGGCAGTTTCTAAGTGGATGTTTGTGTTTTGTTTGCAGAGATACAGAACAAAGCCGTACTGCTGTAGCTTATGCAAGTTCTCGTCAAAATTGCTCACTTCATTCAAGAATCACTTGCACCGTTACCATGAGGATGAAATGGACCAAGAGCTGGTGGTTCCTTGCCCAAAATGTGCATTTGCTTCTGATCCCAAAATAGTGGGAAAACATATCCGGATGTTTCATTCATCTAATAAAAGAATACAGAACTATACAGTCAGCATTTTGGATGGCATGAAACAATTCAGGAGTGACATCATAAACTTTACATGTCTAAAATGTCACTTTACAGACACATTGTATTACAATATGAAGAAACATGTGCTGATGAACCATTTTCAAAATTTAATAAGTGCGTATTTTGGCCAGAAACCCGATGAAAGTAAAGAGAATTCTGTTGAGCACTACTGTAAAAAATGTAATGCTTCTGCAAACAGCCAAGATTCTTTAATGTATCATGTCTTGACAGCTGAAACACACCGAGACCTGGAAAACAAGCTTCGGTCGGTGATTTCAGAACATATTAAGAAACCAGGACTCGTGAAACAAATGCATATTGCTCCAAAGCCTCCCCAGGGTGTGGCAGTGGCTGCTCCACCTGCAGGACCCCCTGCTGCCCCAGCAGGTTCCGTCACAGCTCCAGCTTGCATCCAGCTTGCGTTTCCACAGAATAATCAGAACCAGAGCGTGATGCAGCCAAACGCGGTTCAAAACACAGTCAGATCACTGACTGTTCCAAGTGCCTCCGGTAGCCTTCCACATACAACTTCTGCTCCGGTTGCTACCCCCTCGCACGTGACTCTTGTCTCTAGCAATCTTTCTGTAGGTCAGAACAACGTTAATATTCAGCCATCACCTTCCCAGCCTATCATTGTTTCCCACAGGCTTCCCCTTAATCAGCCTGTGAGAACTGGAGCTATTCCTCTTCATCATTCTGTTGGGACTGTAAGTACAAACGTGGCCCCTGCAGTTCTTCCTCTTAATCAACCTGTCAGGCCCGGGCTCTTTCCTATTAATCAGCCCATTGGGACTATAAATGGTCCGGTTGCAGCTGGACCATTACCTGTCACTCAGCCTGTCGGCTCCGTGAATCAACCGGTTGCTCCAGGAGTCATCCCTGTGAATCAGCCGGTTGGGCCAGGAGTTCTTTCCGTCAGCCCGTCGCTTGGGAATGCGAATAGACCCCTTGGTCCCAGGGTCCTTCCTGTGGGGCAGACAGTTGCGTCGGGGGTTCTCCAGCTCAACCCGCCTGTTGCCTCTGGGGTTGTTCCTGTCAGGCAGCCCGTCAGGCCTGGGTTTCTTCAGCTTAATCAACCCGTTGCCCCAGCGGTTATCCCAGTAAATCAGCCAGTTCAACCTGCAGTTTCTCAAAACACGACTTTTTTGACAGCAGGTTCTATACTTAGGCAGCTGATTCCAACTGGTAAGCAGGTTAATGGGATACCTACATACACGCTTGCCCCGCTTTCAGTTACTTTGCCTGTACCTCCAGATGGTGGAGTAGCCACTGTTACGCCACCGCAAGTGCCCATCCAGCTGATGCAGTCTGGGCCAATAACTCAGTTGTCCCAGCCGCCGGCTGGTGCACCTTCTCCTCCAGTGGTTTTAACCTCTCAAAATATATCGTTACAAGCCTCCCCAACTGGCCCTGAAACAAGTCAGGCTGTCAGACAGGCCAAACAGTGGAAGACGTGCCCCGTTTGCAACGAGCTTTTCCCATCAAACGTCTACCAGGTGCACATGGAAGTGGCCCACAAACATGGTGAAGTGAAAATGGAGGAAGCCCTGGAACCTGACAAACTTGCGGCTTGCGCGCCCTTTCTGAGGTGGATGACGGAAAAGACAGTCCGGTGCTTCTCTTGTAAATGTTTTCTCTGTGAGGAAGAGCTCATGAAACATCTCTTGATGCATGGCTTAGCTTGCTTATTTTGCACAGTTACTTTCCATGACTTAAAAAGCCTCATGGAGCACAACAAAACGACACACAATGGGAAAAAGCAGTTACATGCGGATTATAGCAACAGAGGATTTCAACTAGGTAACGATGCTCAGGGTGACCTTGTGTTTCCACACTTCGATTTCAGTACAGTGTTACCAAAAGAAGACATTGGTGAAAGAGAAGTGCATTTGGCGGTGCTTGCTGGGCTCAATTCAAGGACACTTGTCCCTGTTTACATCAAAGTGAGGCCTCAGACAGCAGAAGTGAACAACAGATGCGCCAAGAAAGTCTTAACCTGTCCCTTTTGCTTTGGTACGTTTGTTAGTAAAGAAACCTATGAAATGCATTTGAAAGAGCGGCATCATATCATGCCGACTGTACATACAATTTTGAAGTCTCCGGCTTTCAAGTGCATCCACTGCTGCGGTGTGTACACTGGAAATATGACTCTCACGGCTATTGCTGTACATTTGCTCCGTTGTAGAAGTGCTCCCAAAGACAGCAACTCGAGCGTGAAGATGCAGCTTGAGTGTACCGAGAAGAAAGAGCTACTGTTCGTGAACGGTGAAAAGCATGACTCTGTGATCCTGAAAAGAAAGCAGTCGGATTCCTGCTGTGTTGCAGAAGACCAAAGGAATAAGGAACAGCAGCCTCTGAGCTTAAGTACTGGCATAGCTCTGTCTCCAGAAAAAGAAGTGAATTCAGGGGTAGTGCCTTTCAAACGACAGAAGATTAATAGTAGGACTGAGATGAAGAAGCTTCCTTCTAGTGAGGATCTTCGCATTCTAGCAGTAGATCCTAAACAGTACGATTACAACTCGTATGAGGCTCAAACCCAGTTTTTGACGGACTACTTTCACGAGAGGCCATATCCTTCCAAAAAAGAGATGGAATTACTTTCCTCGCTGCTGTACGCGTGGAAAATTGATGTTGCATCCTTCTTTGGAAAAAGGAGGAATATATGCTTAAAAGCGATAAATAATCACAAACCATCTGTGCTGCTGGGTTTCAGTATGTCTGAACTAAAAAATATTAAGCACAGTTTGAAGATAAAAGATGATCCATTAGCTATGTAAACGAGCTTTTTGTAACAGCTAAAAGCGATCCATAATTGCATACTTATGAATTTAGCAGTTTATTGTATTATTTGTTTTTTACCTTGTAGACTGGCCTGTTGAAGGGTGCAGTAGTACAAAACGTCTCGTTCAGTTGTGACTGTTATTGTGAAAGGCACACGTAGTTGTGTATTTGAAAAAGCTAAAACCTTCAGACTTGCCCATCTGGAATTTGTTTTAGCTTTTTACCTTTTCTGGACTAGTTGGGGTATAATTTTTTTGTTGGTTTGTTTTGGTTTTGGTTTGGTTTTTTTGGTTCTGTTTCCCTTTCTTCCCCTCCAGGCTCCCATGACACTTTTTATACCACCATGTAAAACACTTGTCCTCTTAAAAACAAATTTTATTTTATTTTTCTGCAATGTCGTCATCTTTTCTAAACAATAAAATGTATAATGTTGGTTAAAATACTGAGGTAAACTATGTGAAAAGCATCTATTTGAATTTTTTTTTGTGGTTTTAAGTCCTTTTTTTTTTTTCTCTTTAACCCCGTTTTTGTTTTTTCTACTGAAGAGGTGATTGTAGCCTTTACATCCGTTGCCCGTTCAAATTCCCAGTGCGCTGGTAGCAATAAAATACATGGCAATCTTTTTATTTTCTTTTCTCAGTTAAAAAAATACCTGTGCCAGTTCAGTCTGGTGACCTGTAGTCTCTTAACTAGTATTAACACGGTGGGGGATTGAAGGGCTGGGAGTGCCTATTGAAGTGTTTTAATGAACTGACTTGAAATGGTTGTGTTATTATCTGTCAAATAGATCTTGCTAACCAGAAGTGTTCACTCATTTTGTTGATGTTGAAGCCTGGTTGTTTTAAATAACCTGTTGTTCAAAGCTTGCTACCGGCATTTGGTTTCTTTTCTCTTCTAAAAGCCAAAACTGCTCTGGAGAGTGTCGGATTGCTTTGGAGTTACGGGACTTGTATGCACATCACTTAGCTGTAGAAACCCTATCCAAATACCACCAAAGTTTGGTGAAAAATCTGGGTTTTACTTTAAATTGCTGTTGTTTGAGATAGTAACTGAGCAGTGCCTCCTCCGTGGAAAATTAGATACGTGGCTTAAAGTGCTCCGAGTCAGAAACTGTACAAACTGAAACCAGATAAATTGGTAGCATCAAGAGTACCTGAACGGGTGGTACTCGTGTTGGGATTGTTTTTTATTGTCCTATAGGGAGCATAAGAACAGTATAAAACCCAGATAGACAATCTTGCTCAATATGAGCTACCATCCCTAGTAAAGATTACAGAAAAGCTGTTGGGAAGGTTCACTTGACTTGAAGAGCAAACTATGGTGCTGGTGGCCACAAGAGGCCTTGTTTAGTACGATCCTTTCTTTCTGCATATGCTTTGTTTCATCTGGCTTGTCAAACATCGCCTTCAATATTTATTAACAGCCAGTTGTTATATGATTTTTTTTGGTCTTCATACTCTCATCCCCCTTTTTCCACCCTTCTTTCCCAGAAGAAAACAAAAAAAAAAAGAGCGGGCTCTTCTGTCAGTTCATTTGTGCCAGTGTTAGAAGGAAAGGGTGATGTGATATGGCCAAGCTTATTTCAATTTTTTTTTACGTGGTGAGCATACTTCTTCCCTGTGCAATAGTTTTTAAAGCAGATACAGAATTGGTTTTTGTACCTTTTCTAAAAGGGCATGACGTTTTTAGCAGGATTTGGTGACTGTCCACTGTCCTACAAGGCGTTTGAAATTGTTTTGATATGGTCTTGGTATTTTCATATTGATAACTTCAAAGAATTTTAATGTGTATATGTAACATACAGTTAACTTAAACGGGGAGAATCTGCTGTTTGGAAAAACCCAGTCATTTAATAGCAGTGTTGAATAAACAGAAGCACCATTTATGGGACTGGCCACATGCCTCACCCCAAAGAGTGATAGTGAGGAAGAAGCAGTGTGTGTTCTTAGAGCCTAAGAATAGCTCATTAAAAACAACAGAAAAGAGAAGATATTTGGGCATAGCACAGTTCGTGAACGAGTTTGAAGGACTCCGAGGGAGGAAGGGGGATGCTCTGTAGAAGTTCTAAAATCCAGGCACTCATTTTCACTCATAAAACCTTGATAGGTGAGTGAGCCCTGTCATTTTTGGGGCAGTTCTGCTGGTATAGGTGAAACTCCGGGAGGGAGGAGTGTGGCAGCGTGCAGAGGGCTTGCCATGGATGGTTAGAGGTTGTTCTAAACATAACAGGGTGAGGTGGAGTGGGGGAGTCATTTCAGGGTTCATCCATGCTTGGGGGCTCCATGGGAGCAGTCTGGTCTCACCAGAGTTTTCCTACAAAGCAGTGATGTCAAGTGGCCTATTTATGGGACTTTGATTTTGTGGTTTCAAATAAACCAGCCTTCTGACTTTCTCTTAGGTGTGTGTGCAAATGTTTACCTGTCTTCCCCTCCCCCTGTTTCCTAACACGTTCAGGGAACTGGATGGACTGTTTCTTTTGGTGCGAAATAGCTGTTAAAGGACACAAAAGGGAAGTAAGACTCAGAACTTGACTCCAGATGGTTTAGGTAGACCTCAGTGCGTTACAGCAATACCTTTTATTATCTCAGATGCTGGCAGGTGTGTATTTTCCTAGAGACTGATGTTTTTAAATACTGGTGCTAATTTGCTATCACTAAATGCTCTTCCTTCCATTAAATGAGGATTATAGAAACAAACAAAAAAACAGATGAATTTTGAAACGTGAAAGCAGTGACTGAGGCTTCTCACAGGGGAAGTCATTCAGTTAAAAGAGTTTAAAGTCTGGAAAGGTACTGTCTAGGGCTACGTGTGGGAAATGCCTTTGTGGCGCTTCTCTTTGGGCAGAGCCTGTACGCTCCTGGTATCTGCTGATGGGGAACCTACCAAAGGAGCTGCCTTCTGCCGCAGACTCCCTGGATGCAAGCCCTTACAGCACGTGGATGAAGCTCTGCTCCACTGGAAAAGATGTCCAGTTGGGAAGAATAGGGGTTGGTTGCTTTTGCAGGATGATTGTAAGCATGTCCTTTTGTTTGCAATCATTCCTTACGGGAACAAAAGGAAGATAACCTGCACGTATTCTGCTTCTGGAGTGTCTTGGTCTGGAGAAGTCTCTGTGTTTTGAGAAATCTTTTGTTTGGGGTGTCTTGGGGTTTTGAGCAGAAAAATTGTACTTGTGAAATAGTCTGATGACACTACCTGAATAAGTAGCAGGAAGGAGTGTTATTCTAATGTGACTCGGTCATGTTGCTTCTGTACACCCGTGCTGGGGGTTAAGTTACTGTGTGGTAAACTGACGGTTTGGTAGGGGACAAAAGCTCAAACACCCTTGTGACTGGTTTTCAGTACTGTATTCTTCTGTAGAATACTACAGTTCACCGCATCAAGCCTTCCCCCCCCCTTCATTGTTTCTAGGTTGTTCAGGAAAGCTTAGTAGCTGTTAAATATAACTCTGGGTGTGCAATTCCCCCAAAATATGTCGGTAAAACTGTAATTCTGTTGTAGCTGGCTGTGCTGTTTTTAAATATACACTTGGCAAACGTAACTGTGGGCACATTTTTCAAGGAAAGATACTTGATGCCAAGCAGCGAAGTCCAGATAGGTGGAGAAAAAAGCTGCAGTCTAATGCAAGGGGTGGAAAAAAAAAACCACCAAAAAAACTTCGGAAAATGTGCATGGGCTTGTTTTAAAGAAGAATTTTCAGTTCTTCCTCTGCAAAATGTCAGTAAGAAGGACAAATTGAGGGTACTCGTGAATGAAGCAGAAGTTTGTGGTGCTGCATTTAAAGTCTGCCCTGACGCTTTGCTTTAGTGCCTACCTTTCTCATTTCAGCAGTTCTCACTTGACGGGCCTGCCGCAGTGGTGACCCTTTCTCTTCCTCCTTCCATACCAGATCCCAAAACGTGTTACGCGATGTGCGAGGCTTTCTCTTGTGGACTGGGCTCGTTACTACCGTCAGCGCCTGGTGTGCCAGCAGTGGTGCCTTCTAGGAAAGGTGGTGCAGAAGGGAAGCTGTAGGAGCCTCTGTGAGATACTGCCTTTGGCACGTAAGGACCTACTTCTGGAGCCAAACTTGTTCATGGAATAAAAGCTGTGGGGCAGCATTGGTGTAGAGAAGAGGCAGTGCCATATTTGAAGAACTTGAGGGCTGGGAGTTAGTACAACAACGTCTAGTTCAAGAAGGACAGGGAACTGCTGGAAGAGGGTACAGCAGAGACCACAAAGATGATGAGGAGCCTGGAGCATCTCTTATGAGGATAGGCTGAGGGACTTGGGTCTTTCTAGTCTGGAGAAGAGAAGACTGAGGGGGGATCTGATCAATGCCTATCAATACTCAAAGGGTGAGTGTCAGGAGGATGGGGCCAGTCTTTTTTCAGTGGTGCGCAGTGACAGGACAAGAGGTAACAGGCACAAAGTTGAACACAAGAAGTTCCACCTAAACATGAGGAGGAACTTCTTCCCTTTGAGGGTGGCAGAGCCTTGGAAGAGGCTGCCCAGAGAGGTGGTGGAGACTCCTTCTCTGGAGACATTCCAAACCCGCCTGGACACGTTCCTGTGCAACCTGCTCTGGGTGGACCAGCTTTGGCAGGTGGGTTGGACTAGATGATCTCCAGAAGTCCCTTCCAACCCCAGATTATTCTGTGATTCTGTCACACTGAGAAATACAGATTTCTCTTTGGGAAATCGGCAGCCATAAAACTTTTGATTACAGGCACGTCATTATGAGATGTTTAGCTGGTGGGGCCAGCCCTCTTCCCTCTCTGTGGGTGGAAGAAGGTGGTGAACTTTTAAAGGAATTAGAAGGGCGAAGATTTACTCGGGCAGTTTTGGACAGAGGAATTCACAGTCAGACCCAGCTGGGATAGGAGGGATGAGCTGTGCTGGAAATAGTATGTTGGTGACAAGCCCTATCACCTTATCACCCTGAGAGTGATAAACTCTGCAAGGATAGGGGTTTTTTTTCTATTTATTTTTTTTCCTTCCCTTCATACTGTGAAATAAAAATCTACTGTTTGTGCTTGTGTGGCAGGTCATCTCCTGCTCACCTATCCCATGTCCGTGAGGGGTCTGAGCTGCAGCCCATAACCCCGGGGGGTGTGCGGTCTGAGACCTCTGGGAGCTGGGTTGGAGGTCCCTGAAAGGAGGGACCTTCTCTGGAGTATGTGCCTGAAGAAATCATGGGAGCCGTGCTGCGTTTAGTCCAAGACTCTCTGTGCATGTATCTGGGTGGGGTTTCAGAGCCAACAGGCTCCATGGCGTGCAGCTTGGGCACCTTGCCTATCTTCTTGGTCCTCCCTCTAAGGAGGCCACCCATACCAGAGAAAGCAACGGTGCTGACATCTACTGGTTATTATTCAGCCGTTAATTTACTAGTAACACATGATGTCCTTTCTGAATGACAAATGGTCCAGCACCTTGCAAGGTTGCCAAATACACTGCGGAAGGTTCAGCTTCTCTTGTCCTTTCTGGTCTTCTCCGGTGGCATCTCCAGCTATAACGTGGTTTCCTCATTTCACTCTTCTGCATTAAGGCGATAATGCTGAATTTACTTATATATATATATACATATATATATATATACTGATATATATATATATATACACTGATATAATGCTGAATGCTTGTGATATTTTCACGTCTGTGCACACGAGTTCCTTGAACAACCAGGGGTTTCCAAGAATCTTAGAAATACTCGCTTCTTTGCTCACAAGGGTTGAAACCTTGAGAGAGAGAGTGTGTTTATATATAAATATATATATATATCTCCATGTCTGTGTCTGATTAGCCTCTAGAAACACCCAGTTAAATGGACTTTTTAGATTGCTAGTGACAAAAATCATCCCTGTGGATTTGGCCAGTTTCCATGCCCACGGCTTAATACATCCATACTACATGTCCTTGGTACCAGGTGTGCTTCTCAGAAGACCGTTCAAAAACAGCATTCCAGTTCATGGTACTGGAGAATTACCTTCTTCTAGCGGTCCTGAGTATTTCCCCATGGAAGTAAATTTATGTAAAGTCAGAGAGACTTACCAGGCCTGGGCAGATTTGATTTTGAGAATGATGTGGCACACAAGATAGAACTGAAGCTGTAGAAAAACACTGGCTTTTTTTTTTTTTTAAAAAAAAAGTTAAAAATAATCCCAAACCAGTTGCATTCCTTCTAAATTAAAAGCAGCTGAAATGTAATTAAACTTGTGCTGTGATGCCACCTACGGGATTTCTGGGGGGAACACAACCCTGGCCAGTGTTTATATATTTTTAATCGTAGGGTTGAAGTTTTGTTTTAGAACCACAAGAGCATGGTGTCCCCCTGAGTCTATCAGAAGTGTTTCCCACACTGTACCTAGCTATTTTCTGTATTTAATTCAAGGCAAGTCGTATTCCTTCTCAGAAATTTGGTATTACTGCCTCCAGCAATACAAATCTGAGCCAAGCACCTCGTACAACTTAGGAACCGCTTTCAGTTCTTGTTACGTGGACCCAGGGAAGTGTTTCTAAAAAGACCCTTAGCGCTTACCAGATCTGTCTTGTAAAAAAAAATAATAAAATCATCAAAATAATCAAAAAATATGACAAACCTTTTGTGTTACCGAAGTTATAATAACAGTGATTTTGAACCTGCAAAAATGATAAATGTTTTGGCAAACAGAAGATTTCTCTATTAAAAGGTTAGTGTTTTGAAGCCATAAATAAAAACAAACCTTAAAAAAATAAATCCGAAGCTCTAACCACTAACAGTCCGAGGTGAACATGCTCAACTCCAGACAAGTGATGTGGGTGTTAAATGCTCACAGCAGGGACATGGGGGTTGTGGCTGAGAGTCTTTCCCTGACCTGTTAATTGGAGGCAAAACCTTTCATTTGGCAACGCAGGAAAGACCGTAGTAGGCGAGGAAAAATATGTACCTTTGAGAAACGGGTGATATGCTTATAATTACGCATATATTTACACGCATAATGTGTATAATTATAGTGTATATGATCCACTCAACTCTTTTTAACCACAGAACTGTTGATGCTAAATTGTGTCTTGAAGTCCCCAAGTAATACACAGTGTTCAAGCCGAGAGGGGGCAGCTGGAGTTTTAGCCTCTTTTATTCTGAACAGGTGTATTCTGAAGGGACAAATTCAACCTTCTTGCTGAGCCAGTGTCGTTTTCTTTTTCTAAGGTGCCAAGTACCTTCCTGGCGGATGCTGCGCGGGGCTGCGGAGCGGCTGCAGGTGGGTTGGAGGCACGAAGTAAAACACGTCAACGGTACCTGGTATTTGCCACATGATCAAAGCAGGGCCACCAGGAGCCCAGGGCTGTGTCCCATCAGGTGTTGAATGTCTTCAAGGGTGGAAGATAGAGGCAGCCTGTCCCGGTGTTTGACCGATCTCACAGTAAAAGTGTTTTCTTCCGTCCAGATGGAGTTTGAGGTTTCTTGTTTGTGCCCACGGCCTGTTGTCCTGTCAGCAGGCTCTGCTGAGACGGGCCTGGCTCCCACTTCTCCGTTCCCTCCTTTCACGTATCCACACGCACTGGTGGGATATCCTAAGGAGGAGTAAGTCTTCTTGCTACGGACCTCCCGTCTGGTCTCAGGCACGTGGGATTTCTGAAGCCTGGTCTTACCAGTGAAGTCTGAGGTGAAGGTGGCCTTGGCCTTGTCTGGAGACGAGACAAGTTCTCTAGACTTGGTCTACAGAACAAGTCATATAAGGAGAGGGTGAGGGAACTGGGCATGTTTAGTTTGCGGAAGAGGAGGCTGAGGGGAGACCTCATTGCCCTCTATAACTACCTGAAAGGAGGTTGTAGAGAGGTGGGTGTTGGCCTCTTCTCCCAAGTGAATAATGAGAGGACCAGAGGGAATGGTCTGAAGTTGGGGCAGGGGAGGTTTAGATTGGATATTAGGAAGAATGACTTTCCTGAGAGAGTGGTCAGGCACTGGAACAGCCTGCCCAGGGAGGTGGTGGAGTCACCATCCCTGGAGGTATTTAAGAAACGTGTAGACGTGGCATTTCAGGGCATGCTCTAGTGCCCGAGATTGTTGGGTTGGGGGTTTTGTTTTGTATTTGGTGTTGTGTTGGTGTGTGGTTGGTTGGTTGGTTTGTGTTTTGGTTTTGGTGTGTGGGTTTTTTTTTTTGTGTATGGTTGGACTCAATGATCCCTTCCAACCCTGAAGATTCTGTGCTTGTCTGTGTCACCAGCCTCTCCCTGCTGCATTTCCCAGAGGGGCCACGTTTTCCTCAGTCTTCCTTTTACTCTTTATGTACTTATTGAAATGTTTTTGGTTGCCTTTCACATCCCTTGCCGGATCATGAATGTGTCCTTGCAAAAGCTGGCGTGTATCAATAATAACATGAGTTTCTTGCAGGATGCAGTAAAATGTTGCCAAACATCATCATCAGCTGCAGGTGCATTTACTAAGGATAAATGTTCCTCCTGTGTGGTGGTCTGAAGCATCTCCTCTGCCGCTAAAAATCAAGAGTATCCTGGGATGACACAGTTGCTCCACACATCCTCGTCTTCATCTGGATCCATTCATGGCTGATGTACAACAGGAAACTCAGGTGAGCTGTTCAGTTTTGGAAATTTTTATTATGGCATTGACAACAAGTACTGAATAATTCGTTCGTTTCCAGAGTTTGTTCCAGTGGTTTTAACTCAGCCTGCTTACTAATGTGGGTATTTTCTATCTTATTCTATTTATTTGTTGAGTGCAAGTGTGAGCGTGCTGCTTCTAACTGCGTAACAGAAAATGAATGCGGGGTGGAAGTGTCACAGTCATGGTGACATTTTGTGCTTCAAGCAGTGCTTCTGTGTCGCACAGATCCTGGATGCAATAACAATGATGAGAAAAGTTCAAAGAGAATTTCTGAGCCTCTGGCCTTTGCCCACACCCGGGTTGTTTGCCTCAGAAGTTTTTAAACGCTTGCCAAGAGAAACTTCTCTCCGTGAACGTGACGGATGCGTATTACCAGATTCTAATCAGGCCCTTGCGTATTTTCGAGCCTGCTTAAACCTGGCTAAAAATCACTCTAAGAATAATGAAATCTCTCCTGGTTACGTGGAGTTACCCCGTGCCCTGTTCCTCAGGTCAGTGGGAGCAGTTCTCCTCTGACCAGGCAGGCATTCTTTCTTACCTGGGTATGTCCAGCCTCTCTTACCCTACAACACCTATTTAAAATGCACCAGGTGACTCACCCAGAAAAGGAGTCTCTCCTTATTTCTCTCTGTGGGCAATATAGGAACCAGAGGTGGCTAGTTCAGCCGCCGACCTCTGCAGTTTGAATACCTAAACAGTAGGCAGGTTAACCCAGCTTCTCCTCCTGGAGAAACAGGCTGCTCATGGCTTAGATGGGTAAACTCTCCACTGGGTTAAAAACTGGCTGGAGGGCCGGGCCCAGGGAGTGGTGGTGAACGGAGGCAAAACCAGT
>VXAK01010001.1:0-27491 GCA_013399435.1 Arenaria interpres
GCTTGGTGACATGAGGGGAGGGGGTCCTCTGATCTATGAGGGGCCTCAACCTGTTCCCTTGCTCTCTGGGAGTGGGCCCACCAGTCAACCTCTCTCACTCCCTGATACTCCTCAACCTCTCCACTTCATCCTTCAGCTCGGCCACCCGGCTGAGCAGATCATTCACCTGTTCACATCTGACACAGGTGTTGTCTCCACTACCCTCCATTGCCAGTGCCAGGCTCCGGCACTCTCTACAGCCAGAGGCCTGAACGCCGACATGTTTGCATGGGGCCTCTGTCTGGGTGCCCACAGCTTTTCCAACAACAGCCTTCCACTGGGGAGCAACCATGGCTGGATCTCTACAGGCAACCGACACCTTGTGACTCAAGGGTCAGTTGGGATGAGCCCCCTGGTCCTCTGGCCGCTTAGAGGGGCTGAACTTACCTCGTACACTGGTAGAGTCTCAGCACCCTGCCATACAGACTGCAGCCTCCAGAGGCACCCACCAGGGCACACACACAAGCACTGGATGCTTGTTCTGTGGGGACTAGTCTTCTCCTAGGAAGACTCCCTGAGGCTTCTTATCACCTGGTGGCTTGATGAACTGGGGGTGGTGGTAGGGGCTCCGCCCCGGCTCCCTCAGTAGCACCGCCCACCAGCTGACAGGCCCCATTACAAGCAGAGGGCTTGTCTCGGCTTCAAAAAGCCCCAAAAAGAGCTTCTCGTCGGACTTGTTGTGCTGCAGATCCTTTCCCCACCGCGGTCTCCCCTGCCCTGAAGCTGGTCTCCGTGGCAGTGGCCGTTTGGCACGTTAATGGGTCGTTTAAAATTACCGGGGTGGTGGTGGCTCCGCCCCAGGCCACTTTACCCGCACCTTTGAATTAAACTGCAAAAGACTAGACTGCAGTCAAGCTATATGCTATAAGAAACCTTAAGCAGAGTTTCGAATTGCTAATGTTCAGAGCATGCTTTGAGATTCTTGAAAGAATAATGCTTTTCCAGTTCAAACCTTAAAATAAAAGCTCAGACCTTGTCACCAGCACAATGCCAAGTGGTGAGGAGGGACTTTGGATACAGGACAAGCGTAATGCAGGCTGCTGTGCCTCTCCTTGCTGGAAACTGTGGAGTTCCAGATGCAGAATACCCTAGCATGTGAAAAGGGACAAAAACATTTTTCTTGCACCTTTCAAGAGAGTGAGGGGTTACAACTTAGGCCAGATGTTGCGACTGAGTCTGCACAAAGTTAGCATAGATAATAGTGTGTACACTGGCATGACAGACAATTGCCATATCCAAATTTCTGCCCTAACATCTTACTTCATGCAGCACCATTCCTCTCTCTTGCCAGGAGATAGCTAATATCAGAATCCAAAAGTATTACGGTCAATACTCTACCTACAAATTTGCAATTAAAATAATCAGGTGTTGTTTGCCTTTAAAGTATTAAGCATTTTAGCACCTAAGAAAATATGGCTCCGGGGCAAACAAACTGCTGATCTGACCCAGAACTTGCTCTGCTGTCCTCTCTTGGTTGGTGGAAATAGATTTCTAGGCAATTCTCCACTTCAGCCACAAGTTACAACACCAAATTCAAGACTTCAAGAAAGAACCTTCCCTCTGTTAGCTGGGGAGGATGCAGCCAGGCAGTACTAGCAATACTTGCTCATTTAAGTTTGTGACTGCCTTTCTGCATTAGCCCCATGGGAACAATCACATTGATCTCTGAAGCAGCAGATCTTATAAAAGAAGAAGTAGTGGGAAGGCAGGATGATCTCCATGGTAGAGCTGACAGTGGTGGTGTCTGTTGCTTAGGAATGCACATAGGAGCAGATTCACATGGTGTCTGGGAGTGCTTTCAAGAAAGCAATGGCTGGGGTTTTGCCACAGAGACTTAAAAGCTGAATCCCAAGGGAAGAGGAAAGCAAACTGCTAGCAATGCAGAAGATGATTGCATTGTCAAGCACAGCTTACAGAACGAAAGGACTCTGACATAAACAAATGGTACAAGACAGACAGACAATTTATTGTGCTGAATGAAGTCAAAGAAGTGATTGTCCCCTCGGCAATCTGATAATTTAGAAGCAGGTCAGGTACAAGCTCTGATGCCCTTCAGAACCACCCTGCTCCAGGCCACTGGTACCTGAAGGGAAAATCAATGGACAAGAAGGGAAATGGTAAGACACACAAGAGAAGGAAAGAAGGAAGTTTTGGTAGAGAAAAAGGAGGAAACAACAAGAGAAGTTTGTGCTTAGGGACTGTGGAATCCAGAGGGTGCTTCTGGTTAGTGTGTTTCTCTGGGCACTGCCATCAGCCTGAGTGGCGATTTCCAGCCACTCTCCTTCCCTGGTGTGTCCCATTCCACATAAGAACAGGAGGAAATATGATTTGAAACCGAAGAAATTAGTGGGAAATTGGCTAATGTATAGACTGTGGAGTCTAAGATGCTCCTCCTTGCTTTCTATTCTAGGCTAAGTGTTCTTCCACACATTACAGTAACAGTGTAACCCAAGCACAAAATTTTATTAACATTTTCTGTGCATCTCTGTGGTTTGGGAGAAGCCATAGCTTTCAGTTCTTTATCATCTATGCTGGATTGCTGATTGCTAACGTTTGCTGAATGCCAAATTGTACAACATGTTTTATATATTACATGTAATGTAATTCTACTTAAGTTCCTAGCTTTGCCTGGTTTGCCTGAGTGACTCCAGCACTGCATTAAATGAATTTATTAATGTCCACCACATGCTAAACATCCTCTCATCCTCTTTTCAAGAAGTATGTGCAGTAGAGTGTCTTTTATCACGCAGGCACTTTCACGTCTGTTGTAGGGGGTTCTGTCATGTTTTTTTGAAGGGAAGAAGTGTTTTGTTTTCTTCCTGTACGTGCTGCTCTTTGTATCAGGGTAAAGAAGCAAGCTTTGAGCTTTGCTTTTGTGGAGGGTCTTGCAATGGTGCTTAGTCCTTGCTGGCCTTCATGCTGGCTCCTGGGGAGGTTCTCTCTCTGATTTGGGAGAGCTCCTCCTTTTGTGAATAGTCCCCAATAAAGGTAAAAGAGCTGAGAAATCACACACAGCTGTTGATGACAACAGTCCGAGTATGTTTCTGCCATGGAAAACACCCACTGAAGCAGATGCAGATTCTGAATCTCCATTAAGGTCCAATTTATTTTACAAAATCTTATTGTCCTACCCCCACCTGCAAGAGTCCATGGGCATTGACCCCTGCTCTATCTCCTCCAGAACAGCTCCACTGAAAAGTCCATCGAACTCCCCTGGACACACAGGCAGGCAAAGTGATGGAAGGGGATGCTCCCCATATGTAAGAAGAAAAGCATTACAGACCTGGGGTTGCTGGGCTGAAGTGCTCTGACAGAGTCTAGTGCTGCCAGAGAAAGTCTCCAGATCTTCCTGCAGGTTAATACAGCCTCCCATTGCCCTCTCCATGACCTGGCACTGACATTACCATCAAGTGACATGTGCCAAATCTCCCCGATACATGACCCTAGGTCCAGTATCTCCTGCACTGAAGAGGAAAGAAGGTGAGCTAGCCAAAGCACAGGCAACAAACATTGATCTTCCTTTGGGAGTGCTTGCGCCAGAGTTCCAAAACCAAATTAGTGCTGTTTTAAACTCAATGACCATATTTTCAGTCTCCAGCCTGCAGAAGGACTTCAGGGTTCAGTGGGGTGTGGGAATATAATCCAGTGAGGGCAGAGTATTCACAGAGCAGCAAAGCAGGGCTGCTAGCAAGTTCTACTGCACATGCAGGAACAGTAACTTTCAGAGTCTTATAACACAACCAAATCAGGCAGGGTTTTTGCAGGGATGGCAAAAACCACCTCTTTGACTCCAGGAATATTTCTTTGCCAAACCTCAAAGTCCTATGCCAAACCCCTAAGGTACTGATACTTTTTTCTTTTCTTTTCTTTTTTTTTTTTTTCCCTTCAAATAAATGTTAACATTGGCATAACTATCTACATTTTCCCAGCTAAAATAGGTCTCCAAATTAGTCTGAAAGTGTATGAAGAAGTTACTCTGAACCTAAGCATGCTTTATCTTAAGAAGTTTAAAGCTTGAGACACTCTTTTGTTTGAAAAGGAGGGGGCTGCCCTGGGACGGTGTTTGGCTTCTAAACTCTAACTCCTAGACCCCACTCCTGCCGAAAATGAAAACTCAAAAGATGCTGGGACAGATATATGAAAGGGTCTAATTTTCAAAATAATTTGTACTGAAATTTTTGTGAAGGAGAGGGCTCACTGCAATGCTGGAGCTGCAGCTATTTGACCTCATTTCTGTGGGAAACTGGACAGGGATGTCCACTGACTCCCCTGTTCCTCCTTGGCCAGGACAGCATTAGCTAGTCTTCCCCACATGGTGCCCCCCCAACTAGCACTATTAAAACTTTTCTCACTCTTGGGCAACAGACAATGAGAAAGGGGTGAAAGCTAGAAGGAGGAGGGGTAAGAGCTGGCTTTGGAGTCCCCTCTTCTCAGCAAGGTTAAACCAAAAGCACACTGTGGTCGCCAAGCAGAGGTGTTTTTCCCCTAGCACAGACTCCTGAGAATACGTTAAATAACCCCTTTTGTGATATTTTTTCATTTTTAAAAATGACAAATTGTCTGAGTTTTGGAGAAGGTTGTGTATGTGCCTGGGCAGTGTGCAAGGAGGGAGTTGCTCCATCCGCAGCTCAGACCGAGCACTAGGGTAGAGCAACAACATAGAAGTGGGAGAGAAAATAGCAGGGAGGAGGCACAGTCTGACTGCACAGAGATTAACTCCTTCCCTCCATTTCCCATCTCTCAGCAAAACTGTGCCAGAGGGGGAAGACAAAACTCCATTAATATCGCTTCCCTTCCTGTCATGCTGTGACTGTGATGGGACCTACTGAGGTGGGACCTGCTTGTCGCATCCTCACCTTCACCTCCTGGCATCCTATGATGGGGCGGGTCACTTGCAGTGGAGGCGACCACACAGAGCTCAGAAACACCAGCCGGGTTTTTCTTTCAGCTCTCATCAGATGCTGTGCGATTCCCTTAATTCTTTGGGTTAGTTCCCGTTTTCATTATCTCTGCCTTTGTCTTGCTGATGCTGGCTGCCTCTCATTCCTGCTGAATCTGGGCTGTGCTGAGCACGGTGCCATCCCCAGCTCCTATGGTTTTAAACTTGTTTCCTTTGAAAGGGGACAGGAAAGCCTTCCTTATTGTAAGGCACAACCTTGGGAGGTGAAAAGAGGATCGGCAAGTTCTGACATTTAACTCTTTCCTAGGTCATTGATGAAATATCAGTGTAAATTAAAAAAATAGTGTTCACCCACCACCTCTATCCCAAGTCTGCACTTCTTGTTTGCTCTTTCTAATCACTTTGCTCTGAAGGTTTTTGTTTAGTCAGGATGTTCAGGGAATGGCTGCTTTTCATACCAACAGCCGCATACATGCAAACCGTGCATAAACAAAGAAACTGCCTTTTACTCATTTACTACAGTCTTCCCAGATTAAAAAAACAGCAGCCATCCAAGACACCAAGAACAGGAACAAAACCCCAGCTGATTGTAACTAATATCCACACCTCAGATTGTTTATTCACAAACAAACCATAGGGTGAAAGTGAGTCAGCAAAAGGTTTGGTTTTTGGCTAGGATGGGAAAAGGAAAGAATCTACCTCCTCTCTTTGTTGGAGTTCCCGGGGTATTTGGGAGGGGACAGAAGAAATTTCCCTCTGCTGCTGAATCACAGCATCACCACCAAATATTCCCCTTATCCATCTCCTACACCATAA
Source organism: Arenaria interpres (assembly GCA_013399435.1). NCBI lineage: Eukaryota > Metazoa > Chordata > Aves > Charadriiformes > Scolopacidae > Arenaria > Arenaria interpres. Next base: position 5,756 of record VXAK01010001.1, read on the forward strand.
CTGGCAGCTAATTCAAATCCACAAACCTGGACACACCTGCCGGATGACTGCATGGTATCTGTTGGCATCCAGTGGCCTCGCAGTCCAACAAGCTAAGATCTAGGTCTAGGAGCGGGACTCTGGGTCTGGCTCTGCTGATAGTTGTCTGGGCCATAAGGACAAGTAACTTCTCAGCCTCACTTTCTTCTGTCATTCTTTGTATTGTGTCTTGCAATAGCAAGTTTGCAAGAACAAATCAGTGCAGAGAAGCAGTTAATGTGTATACACAGTACCTTCCAGTATTGCACCTTAACCCAAAGTTTTTCTCCAGGCTGTACTGTAATAATTGTAACGTACAGAGATTAGCCAAGCCATGATACCAAAAGCAATTTGAACACGCTAAAACAATTTCTGAGAAACTAAAGTAAAAGGAAAGTAAAAATCATGTATTTTGCTTAACAGCCACAGCAGCAACATCAAATCCATCAGCAAGTGGGAGATTTAATAGCCAGGGTGTTGTCTCATTCAATAAGCAGTATGAATATGTATTAATTGGCAAGCTCAGAATAGACTTCCTTGAGTTGGGGCAGCAGGGGTCCAAAACAGAGGAAGGTCAGCACTTGAGCTTTCTCCAGTTACCTCAGTTTATTCAGCGTGTAGCAATTCCTTACTCTGTGCAAGTCATATTTAGATTCCAGTGAGACCCAGGGTTTATGCAGAGCTGCAAACTATGCATTCCTGCCAATGTTTTGATAGAATTGCTGCTGCTAAGTGACAGTCCCCACAGAATGCTTCTGTCTGCCATTTCATGCATCATATCACTGAATATAATCTGACTGCACAAGGCACAATTAAAGTATGGTATGAATCTTGAGTACTGGACATCCAGCTTTGGATTTCAGCCTGTGCACCTGTGCGAGAAAGCGTGAATATTTAACCTCCATTTTCATGCCAATTCTGCCTGTCTGTAAGAAAAGTGATGCAGAACTAGGATTGCACAGCTTTTCACTTTTTCCATATGAAAATTGCAGAAGTCACAGTGTAACATAAGAGAATACAGTCTGGGTGGTAAATGCACGGAGAGCATCCCTGAGGAAAAGGACTCAGAGGTGTTGGTTGATGAGCAGCTCAACAGGAGCTGGCAACGTGCACTTGCAGCCCAGAAAGCCAACCACATCCTGGGTTGCATGAAAAGCAGTGTGGCCAGCAGGTCAAGGGAGGTAATTCTGCCCCTCTACTCAGCTCCGAAGAGACTCCACCTGGAGCACTGCACCCAGCTTTGGAGAACTCAGCACAAGACCGATGTTGACCTGTTCGAGTGGGTCCAGAGGAGGGCCACAAAGATGATCAGAGGGCTGGAGCACCTCTCCTATGAAGACAGGCTGAAAGACCTGGGGTTGTTCAGCCTGGGGAAGAGAAGGCTCCGGCAAGACCTTGTAACGGCCTTCCAGTACTTAAAGGGGCGCCACAGGAAAGATGGGGAGGGACTCTTTATCAGGGAGTGTAGTGATAAGGTGAGGCATAATGGTTTTAAACTGAAAGAAGGCAAATTTTGATTAGATATTAGGAATAAAATCTTTACTGTGAGGGTGGTGAGGCACTGGAACAGGTTGCCCCGGGAAGTTGTGGATGCCCCATCCCTGGAAGCATTCAAGACCAGGCTGGATGTGGGTTTGACCAATCTCCCTCTGGTGGGAGGTGTCCCTGCCCACGGCAGGGGGGTTGGAATTAGATGATCTTTAAGGTCCCTTCCAATCTAAACCATTCTATGATTCTTTGAAAGCTGAGAAGGCTAGGGAAAAACAGTTCAATTAGCAAGTAGGTATCATGAGAAAGCAAGACCTTTTCTATCCTACCTCTGTAATCTAGCTGGAGCATCTGCTATCCAAGTTGACATCAGCAGCCATAGAATCATAGAATCACAGAGTCTGGCTAAAAAGAAATGCCTCCTGGCCCTAACAGCTTCAGATGTGTTGCATCAAACGCTGTCAGTTCAAATTAAGCAATGCTGTTTTCACACTGCATCCTGCCTGCTGCCTGACCTGTTGCACTCCTGCGTGCAACTGCATCCTACCCTGGCAGGGGCTGGTCCTGCCCTGCTCCCCAGAGAGTCTGAGGAAGCAGCGTGGCCAAGTCGGCAAAGCACTGGAGTAAGGATCAGACTTGCCCAGCTCTGCAGGTCTCTGGAAGTAGTTCCTTCACTCCCTGTTTCTCCCCAGCTTTTTGTTTAGACAGAAAGACAGAACAGGAGCCTGGCGTTTGTGCAGCCCACAGCGAACAGATTTCCCATCTCAGCTAAGTGCGAGGTCTCAAGTGAAAAGCAGCAGCACCAAAAACAAGTGGAGTGCCCAATTTCTGCTATACTCTATATGTAATAGTGTTCCATGTCCAGATGCTACAAATAGATACAATACTATAGCAAGGATTTTTTGAAGGGATTAAAAAACCTCAAATTGTCAAGGTGTAAAATTATGTCCTTTTGAAAACTGGAATAGACAAAGCCCGTACACAACATCTCTGGCCTCTGTAGCTTGCCCTCCCAACTCTTACAGTCAATACCTTCTTGGATTTAAGACCAAACACTCTTCATTTCCTCTCAACTGTTATATGAAATCACGGGACTGTTGAGCATAAAAGATTTGATCACAGCAGATACAAATTTTCCCTCATAACACACTGAGGATCATCTTTTATACCATGCCAGACTCTTAAGTGCCACCAAATTAGTGCTCTGTGTCATCTCCTCAAACTAGCAGACACTGAGTTTCCAGGGCTTTTAGAAGTTATATGTGCAAGGTTTCAGACTGGCTACTTTAGGAAGACAAGTGCGGGTCAGAAAAAACCTTTTGCTTTGGTGTGGGTCAGAAAAAATCTTTTACCTCTGCTGATTTTAGAGACTGTCATAATTTTCTAGATTCCCCAATAACATTTTAGGGCTTCATCTGTTGGACAAAATGAGGTCTACTTTGTGCAGCTCAAGCTTTCTTGAGTCAGACTCCTTTGTTCACCTGGGAGATGTCACTCATTCAAATGCCTTGCCTTGTGTAGCCATTGACTTCAGCTGCAATTATGTTCTCAGGTACATGTGGCAATGAGAATTTCTTCACAATATGTCTTTTTTTATGAACCACTACATCCATCTCATGGAAGGAATTCCTTGTCAGATTATGTTTTATTTCTTCTTTGTCAAGATACACACTTCACTACACAACAGTCCTTTGTGAAGTAGCAAAGGACTTTCTCTCGCAAGGACAAAACAAGTGTCTCAAGAGACATGTCTTCTCACAATTTATTCACAAAGCCTAGGACACTGCTGCTCTAAGGAAAAAAACAAAACCAAACAACCCCACAAAAATCCCCAAACAAACAAAAGGCAGCCAAATTACAGGGTTAGGTCCCTTAAAATGTCCTGGGGACTATATACACTATCCATTTGGGTAGATTCTAGTGTGATATGATGGGAAACACCACTGGAGTCTGTAGCCATATTAAGACCACAGGACATTCTAGGAAGTTTCCAGACTAAACATGGAACCATAGTCTCTTGACTACTTAATTTGTGTTTCTTTTTCCCTTGCATTCCTTCTCTGGTTCCCAGTGCATTATTTTATTTTGTCCACAGACCTGAAGAAGCTCTTCTTCTGCCTGCTTCCCCTTAGGTAGGGCATTGCCTTACTCTTGAAAACTTCAAGAGGGTGCCCAATCAAGTAAAGAAGTGCAACATACACTTGCTGGGACTTGCACATACAACCACACCCTTTCAAACCACTTGGAAGGAGTGTTTCAGAGCAGGTTTTCCCACTGAGAGACGTGATATTCCACCTGTTGACCTCTGGCATGGAAATTAAGAAGGAACCTGTCTCAGTAGACCATACAAGAGTTGTGAGAAACCCTGTTCCTGCTACTGCTGAGAAAATCCACTTCTCCTCTTTTCCTTCAACCCTTCTTCCCAAATTGAAGAAACACTTCTCATGTGGCATGTCTAACATTTTCAGACATGCTGCTGCATAAAAAAGGGTGATGCACTGAAATATATCTGCTGTCTCTTTCCAGAACTTCATGGTGCTAATACCAATAACAAACATTCACCATTCAACAGAAAAACTGGGAACAACCCAGCTCAAACTGGCCATGCCTTAGCAAAAACTTCACAGCAAAATGGAGGCTGAAGACTTGTGGGTTTCCAATGTCATCAAAGCATGGAGTATTAAAATAGCTACCTCCGATCCTGAAAGCCATAAAGCATAAACAGCATAAAGATGCATACAGGCTAATTTACACCTTCTGCTCTGCAGTTAGTTCAAGTATCTCCATGGAGTTTCACTGAAGACAAACACTAAGAAGAAGAGTGCAAAAAACTAATAGACTTTATAGAGTTTACTATAAGGACATCCAACCATCTTTCTGTGATCATTATTCCAGAATAAACTGATTGGAAAAAGCAGGCAAGAGTGTTTGTTAAGGCAAAGGAAGTTTGGATTTTAATCTTCCCTCTGATTTTTGCATAGTTTTGGCACTTATATTCAGCAACTCTGTTCTAGTGCCTCTGGCTGAACAAGCAGCTAGGTGTTGCAGTAAGCCTGTGTCTGTAATGATAACCAAACACTTGAGATCCTGAGCAGATGGAGAAATGCAGCTGAGTGGAATCACATGCATTTTCCTTGTTTCTTCTTTCCTCTTCTCTCCTAGTCTCCACTATCAAAATGAAGGTTGCTGAATCCACTGAGTCCTTCCTCATTTAAGGCCAATACTCAGTTGCTTCTGTAACAATTTTTAGTGCTTTATCGGTCCAGTCTTACATGACTCACAACAAAGCTTTCATCACTTTCTTCGTGAGATAATTCACCAGTCTCCTAGACAACATGACAGCAGTATATAGGTCCTAAAATTAAGCAAGAGAAGCTGTATTCTAATTTCTCTGTAAAGATATCCTGTGAACTAACCTGGTTCCACAACTTTTCTCTTTGCATTTTTCAACTACCACCAGATAGTTATCAAACCTCTGTAGTACAGCCAAGTTCTTCTTTATCTAGTCCTTTTTTTCCTCATTGTCTTGTTTGAATGTAAATATGACTCCCAGTTAGAATCAGAAGCTGAAAGTTCACAGTGCTGTCACTAGGTAATTACTACTCTTGTTCCACAGCCACTGAAGTGACCAAGCATTTCAATTTGATCCAGATGCTGCCAGTTCTTTGTTGAAAGTTGCTAAGGCATATTTGAGACATTTTTCTAACCACTCCAAGTTGCTGTCACGTTTTCTCTTTGTTTTGCTTCTAGATTTAGGTCTTTCTCATTCAATAGAGCCCTTCCTCTGGGCAGAGTAAAGTCTGTTGGATCAGACATTAATTTTTTTTTAAGATGCCTGGCACTTGTTCTTGTTAGATCAGGCATCCAACAAACCCAGGCAGAGAGAACTCCTAGCTGTGTTATTAATAAATGATCCTTGTTTAAGACAAGATTGTAGGTATGAGCAAAGGCTTCTACAGAGCTGAAGTTGCAACATGGCTTAGTTTACTAGTAACCACACATTCTCTGGAAGTCTTCAGTGGCATGGCTTGATGTCCAAGTGGACAGCAGTGACAAGTGGTGTCCCTCAGGGGTCGGTACTGGGACCGGTGCTGTTTAACATCTTTGTCAGTGACATGGACAGAGGGATTGAGTGCACCCTCAGCAAGTTTGCTGACAACACCAAGCTGTGAGGAGCAGTTGGCATGCTGGAGGGCAGGGATCACATCCAGAGGGACCTTGACAGGCTTGAGAGATGGGCCCATGCCAACCTCATGAAGTTCAACCAGGCCAAGTGCAAGATCCTGCACCTGGGTCGAGGCAACCCCAAGCAAATACAGGTTGGACGGAGAATGGATTGAGAACAGCCCTGAGGAGAAAGACTTGGAGGTGTTGGTTGATGAGAAGCTCAATGTGACCTGGCAATGCATGCTTGCAGCCCAGAAAGCCAGCCACATCCACGGCTAAATCAAAAGAAAAATGGCCAGCAGGTCAAGGAAGGTGATTCTCCTCCTCTACTCTGCTCTCGTGAGACCCCACCTGGAGTATTGCATCCAGCTTTGGAGTCCTCAGCACAAGAAGGACATGGACCTATCAGAGCAGGTCAAGAGGAGGGCCGTGAGGATGCTGAGAGGGGTGGAGCACCTCTCCTGTGAAGACAGGCTAAGACAGTTGGAGTTATTCAGCCTGGGGAAGAGAAGGCTCCAGGGAGACCTTATAGCAGCCTTCCAGTACCTGAAGAGGGCCTGCAGATGGGGAGGGTCTCTTTATCAGAGAGTGCAGCAATAGGATGAGGGGAAATGCTTTTAAACTGAAAGAGGGTAAATTTTTATTAGATATTAAGAAGACATTCTTTACTGTGAGGGTGGTGGGACACTGGAACAGGTTGCCCCGGGAAGCTGTGAATGCCCCATCCCTGGAAGCGTTCAAGACCAGGCTGGATGTGGGTTTGATCAACCTCCCTCTGGTGGGAGGTGTCCCTGCCCATGGCAGGGGGGTTGGAACTTGACAATCTTTAACGTCCCTTCCAACTCTAAACATCCTATGATTTTATGATATACACCAAGGCCCAAATCCTAAGAAGCTGCTTAATCAACTAAGTGGAAATTAGAGATCTCATTACTCATGGATATGTGATGAAGCAAAATATTCAAAGTGATGACCAGGGTGTGCATTTAACATCTCTGAAATTCAGCCATGCTCAGGAACTTCAGGTCAAACTCTATTATAAAACAGGGTGAATTACGAAGAATACAATCACTATGATGGTCATTCAGTAACAGATCACTGGGAGCTCAGCATACCTATGCCAAAGTATAATGAAAAGTAGATTCATCATTGTCAAGATTTGATCTACGCCTCTTTCATATATGAAGCTTAGAGCTAGTTGATAATTATTTATGTAGATAAGCATTAGTGTGCACTACATTTAATGTGTGTAACATGGGGACTCAAATCAACACAATAGGAAGAAGGTAGCAACTAGAAAGAAAAATCAGCAAGAATTTTGACAGGATAGCATCTCTCCCTCATATCTTATTACTGAAAGAAATTGTCCCAAACAGACAAATATCAATATAGATGTGTCATTCCTGATCTAGAGAAATTTAGATTCAGTGCTATAAACAAATGTATAACACAAAATGCTTATTAGGTAGAATCTACTGAACTGCTTTGCTAAATCTGGGAGACAATTACCCACGCTGTTGACTTTGAACCATTCCCATTGTCTTTTAAAGGAGAAAACTTGGTATCTTATTGTTTCCCCCTATTCCTGAAATACTGTTATTCTTCTTTAAGTAGGGCTGTCACTGGGAATTGCAGAGAGATGCCCAAGAACGCACAAAGCAAGAAATGGTGTAATGCAAGCATGCATTTTGCCCTCCCTTTAAAACATACTATGTATTAAAGATAGAAAACACATCTACCTTTTTCGGAAACTTCTTATTTTGGCTACAGATCATTAGTATTTTGCCCAGTTCATTCATAGATTCAGGAATTAGTTCATCTACAAGAGGGGAGAATAAAATGCTGCAGATGAAGGGAAGAAAGGAAGGGAACGTTAGATATGAAACATAATATCCCTCAGGCTATTATGAAAACAATTGTGTTTTCATTAACATTCAATATTTCTTCTTTTAACTTGCAACTTCTGTGCCCTGTATTTTAAGGCATCAAGTTATATTGCCATATTGAGGATTATTTAAGCAATCCCAGTAAGTAGGTCAGCCAGTCATTTACTCTTGGTTTATTAGAGGGTGCTAAAAGAAAAGAGCAACACCATTATTTGTTAAATAAACAGCTGGACCCAAATTGTTGGGGGAGAAAAAGCCATTAGTTGAGAAAGTGTTTTGTTAAGATTTCTAGTGTAAAGAAAAGTGTGGCAAAATCTTTGTTTGCCACACAAATTTGTGTAGTGAGCAAACACAATTAGAGCAGCGTCTTTTGCACAGCAGGTTAGATTAAGCATCAGGAGGAACAATGCCGAGAAGAGCTCTGTATGACACAGGGGATCAAGATGGAGGATGCATTTGGTCTTGTGTAGCCTGATTAAACTAGGTTTTTCCCCAGCTATGTCCAGAAGCTGCCACTGACAGAAAGAAGAGAAAATGATCCCAGTCAGATTTCTTTATAATCACAAGGAAGATTCATTCAGTTATGACTCTGATATACATAAAAGCAAAAATTATAAAGTTGTCCTTATAAAATCAATTATAATTTTGATATACATAAAAGTAAAAATGATTAAGTTGTCCTTATAAAACTAGAATAGCCTTCTGGCACCAAACCTCAGATGTTTACTTGTGAGCTAATCTTCAGTTTCCCAGTGTTCCCACTGGAAATTCTCTCCAGTACTGTAACACATCAAATGAATTTTAAAGAGAAGGTATTGATTTTGATGCATGGCTGTAGGTAAATATGTAAGTCCAGCACAAACCTTTTAAAAGACACTAACTGAATGGCATAGAGGGGGTGAAAAGGGGAAAGATCCGGTCTTAAAGCTGTCAGATCAAAGCCCTAACACTTGTCCTTCCTTCTGAAAGCAATATTAGCAGCTCCTCCATGTGAATACTCTGTGGTGAGGGATTTTCACAGGTCTGGATAGAGATGAGGATAATGTCCTGTCTCTGCATCATCATCCCCAAAAAACTGTCACAGTCACCCAGAATGAGCAATTGCGTATGTTCATACTCAGCATTCATAAAGGAGGTAAATGGTAATGTTCTTCTGCCTCAGTTATTTTACAACAGTGCAGCTGTGCCTGGGCTGTGGTAGAGAACCAAAAGTTTTGCTAATGCTGGCCTCAAGAGCCTTCTCAATTGCAGTTTGTCTTTTCCTTTACTTAGAAACTTTGCTACTTAAAAACAAGTTTTATTCATGAACCTAGCTCTGGCTGGCCTTCCTCAGTGCAGGAGACTGATTTCGAAAGTTTGGCTTCCCTTCCCCTTCTCTCTCCCTCAGAAAGAAATATTTTTTCTTAACCTCTGAAGCAAAAAGTTAAATTTCCAAATTACTGCTAGAGGGTTTTATGGGAGGCTTAACTTTCCAAAGGAGCAAGAAATCAGAAAGAGGTTTTTATTAGCAGCTAATAAAAAATATCCTGATAACTTTCTGTATTTATAAAAACTCAGAAGACAAGACGATTGTGTTGCTCTGCTATAGAAAGGAGAGGATTTGGGGCAATGATCAAGAAGGAATGGGTATTCAGAAGGTCAATATTGGGACAGTCCCTGGCCTCTATTTAATTCTCAGTTTTCTAAGTTCATAGCTTGTGGTGGATAACAGGATGCTCCTGTCAAATATTGGTGAATATTGAGCAGTTACAGGGTACATTTTGGAACATATTACAAGGACCAGCTTTCCACAGAAGGCAGCATGTCCGAGTCCCTGATGTTCAGAGCATTAGGAAACTTTGGGCAAAAGCATGCACACAGGCATCCCCATTTTTAAGGGTTCAGGAAAACAAATATAAGACTCAAAATATGAACTGAAAGTTAATAAATTAGAGTTTTACCAACCTGTTGGGGGAAACTAATTTTCAAGAAAAGTCCTGGATCCTTCTGTGGCAACCATCTTGTGACTGAAGAGTCTATTAGCCCAGATACCTCAGACAGTCTTGCAAGCTGCAGTATCACTCTCTCTCCTTCAGGTAACCAGGAACCAATCCATTTAGGACATCATGCATCATATTCCATCTGACAATCCAGAAGCCAGAAGAGACTGCACAGCACAAAAAGTTGTTTACGGGGAAAAAACACAGCAGTCAATGGGTAGTCATATCAGCTACAGTTAATGGCTAGTCCCAAGGCACAGTTGTATGAAGAACACACAGTTAATGTGTGTGACACAGAATCACAGAATGGTTTGGGTTGGAAGGGACCTAAAAGATCACAGAATCACAGAATTACAGAATCGCCTAGGTTGGAAGGGACCTTTAAGATCATCTAGTCCAACCATAAAAAAAAAAAAAAAGAAACAAACAAACAAATAAAACACACACACCAACACTAAACCATATTCCCGAGCACCATGTCAATTTGTCTTCTGAGTATCTCCAAGGATGGTCATCTAATTCCAACCTCTCTGCCATGGCCAGGGACACCTCCCACCAGAGGGAGATTGGTCAAACCCACATCCAGCCTGGTCTTGAATGCTTCCAGGGATGGGGCATCCACAGCTTCCCGGGGCAACCTGTTCCAGTGCCTCACCACCCTCACAGTAAAGATTTTATTCCTAATATCTAATCAAAATTTGCCTTCTTTCAGTTTAAAACCATTATGCCTCACCTTATCACTACACTCCCTCCCCATCTTTCCTGTGGCCCCCCTTTAAGTACTGGAAGGCCGTTACAAGGTCTTGCCGGAGCCTTCTCTTCCCCAGGCTGAACAACCCCAGCTCTTTCAGCCTGTCTTCATAGGAGAGGTGCTCCAGCCCTCTGATCATCTTCTTGGCCCTCTGCTGGACCCACTCCAACAGGTCCATGTCATTCTTGTACTGAGGACTCCAAGGCTGGATGCAGTACTCCAGGTGGGGTCACATGAGAGTAGAGTAGAGTAGACATCCTTCAGGTGGCACAAGCATGGACTGCTGCTCCATCATTTTCTCCAAATTACAAACCTAACTTCATTGCTAATAGTTCTGGCCACCTTATCTGCATCCAGGCCCTGCTGCCAGCAGGATACTGCATAACTAACCAAATAAACCAAATAAGAAATATGTCTGCCTTCAACATATTGGAGACAGCATGACCTACATGGCCTCATTGTTAGCTTGACATGGCTCCAGCACTGAGAAGGGGCTAACAGAAAAACTTAGAATTCTCAGTTCACTTTGAGATAGTAGAGGAAGATGACAATCAAAACAGATAAGCAAAGCTTACTGTGTTTTTTTGCCAAAAAGTAAAGAATAAGGCCATTAAAGAACATATATGTCCCTGCCATCATGTCTAAGCATGTCAGTACTTCCATGGCCAGGAAAATCAGAGAGATGGCCCAAAAATATCAGTGTTGACAGCAGGCAGCCACAAAACTAATGCAATCACCCAACTTTGTCCAGGGTACACAAACTAGCCAGGTTCCAGAGAGTCAGAGGGTGTCAGGTATTGTGAGGGATGAATCACCTTTCTTCACAATTCTCTCCTAAAATAGGAGGATTAAGAGTAGAATCATAAATAAGTTTGCAAACAGCCAGAGAGTAAACAAGGATCCAGTAATCCCTTGTTTGAAAACAAGCTTGACTCTGTGCTGCCCCCCCAAAAAGGGCTCTGTCAGTCTGTCCTGTGTACCTACTGTCTCACCACAAGATGTTACAGAGACATGTGTCGTCCATTAATAGATTCCCTCTGCAAAACTGCACTTCAGAAAATATTTTTGCTTCCAAGAAACTGAAAAGTGAAATAAAAAACAAATAATCTTACCCACGAGATTTGACAAAACTTCCCACGTTGAGAAACAGAGAGAGGAACAGCTAGACAAAAGCAGCAGGATTTTACAAAACGTCTGATACCACGAATCACTAAATTACTGGCTTATGACCTGTGGAGTTTCCATTCCCTAACACAGCAGAGAGGAATGTGGGCTAGAACATGCTCTAGCAGAAGAACTCAGTAGTATGGCACTCGGGCACTAGCTACAAAATGCTGCTGAAAAATACACCAAAAGTAGAACCACTCCTGCTAGACCTGCAAATACCACTTACTTGTACTTTAACCAAAGACATTTTTCTGCCTTGAGTAAACAAACATATGAGGAAAAAATGAGCAGCCAAGAAAGGGTTGTTCTTTTTTTTTTTCCTTTTTTTTTTTTTTTATACATATATAGTTTAAGTAATAAATAGATTGCTTCTAGATTGGCAACTTCTCAGTCAGAAAGGGCCATTTGGCTTTTAAGATCTTACAGGGACTGTAACTAGATCACTGCTGCTTGCTTGTCAAATACGGTTGTCATCTAAAGTTTCATCCTCAACACAAAACAACTGGAAGAAGAATGCAAAAAAAAAAGTATCTGCATTTCTATGGGAATGCAGAAGGTATCACCTGAAATCCACACAGGGAGCTTAGGTTCAAAAATGCAACAGCCTTATGAGTATCACCCAACCTGAGGAGCACCAGATGGTCAGAGCAGCTCTGACAAGACAATGACTGGAGGGAGAGGGCATCAGTGTGAAGTGGCCTCTTTGGGGCAAGGATGCATGAGACTGGCCAACCCTGTCCTACCAGCCCGGCCTGTTACACCTAATGGACACTGGATGAAAAGGAAAAAAGCCTAGAGAACAGGTTAGCTGTTATTATGGGGTGGCAGACTGGCCAGGCCTGGCAGACTGGGTACTAAATACAGACTGTAGCCTCACAAAGAAGCTGATGCAGGAAAGGATCTTGTGAGCTAAAATTTTGGGAGTTTAGCATTAAGCTTAATTTGCAACCCAAACATCACTTTTAAACTTCTTTTTTTTTTTTTTTTAAGCATCTATCTTTTAACTGAAATCATTGATCTGTTCTGTGTATCTATACTGTCTGGACAAAAAAGAATGGCCAAAGCCAAGAGCAAACCTACATCAGATATTAGGTGTTACTATAAAGACATGAAAACAAATTTATATTATTTGGCTGTAAGGGAAAGAAGGGCCAGACTTATCAGGGAGCTTTAATAAAGAATAAGTTCTGGTTTCTGCAGTCCTTTAAAGGGGTTGCTCTTACATACCAGCTCTTCTGCTTTCTTGTGGAGATGAACACACTACCAAAAGCAAAGCTGCACTGGAAAAAGGACGATTATTCTTCTGTGCTTCCCCATTTCAGCACAGAAGCTGTTTCAAAGTGAAGAATAAACTCGCTGTATTTTTTGAGGCAGCTGAGGAAAACCTTCATGGTTTGCTGTCAAGGTACACTAATCCCTCTGCATTCAGCACAACACTGCACATGCAGCAACATCTTTGGCAGCTGGGGCTTACACACAGTGCCCTTTATGCACAGGAACACAAGACAGTCCTTAATGCCCCATCTCAAGCCTGGAATTCTGTTGTCAGTACATAAGGCAGAGTCTATCAACCTAATTAGACATTTAATAAGGCATTGCTCTTACACTTAAGGTCCTCAGTGAAACTGGGGCCTTCCCACTGACTTCAACTTTCCCTAAAAAATCACAAGCTGTGTGCATCCTGCAACCACCGAGATGGCCTTTCCCTGCCAACTCCCCTGCCATGTTGCCTACAGATTTGAACCTAGTGGCCTTTTCTTGGGACTAAGCATTTATTAGCTGACTGGCAGCCAGCAAGTAGTTATTTTTTTCCAGGGTAACTGGGTTGTGAAGAAGGCATTGATAAGCAGGGCCCTGACTCCCTGAGAGAGAACAGTCGCTCTCTGGACATGGCAGGTCAGGCCCATATGACCTTTCATGTTGGTAGACATCTGTTGGAGAAGCAGCTTTCTGGCAGGATGGTACTATGAAAGCAGAAGAATGACAAAGTTCCTCTCCATGTGAAAAACTACTGACTAGAAAAACCAGGATCTCCTTAAAAGAAAAAGGGGCTTCCCATCAATATTCAGAAGTTTCAAGGAAAGTTTCCCCTGTCGTCAGATGTTCCCCTGCACTCAGCTAATAGGAATGAGGAAGGACAGCAATGCATAGAAAGGAGAAGCAAGATTTGTTTGCTTTCTGTATGTAGAATGTGTGTAAGCATCTACTCTGACCACTTCATCCATGTTCTCACTAACCTTGAACATGGAAACTCCTTATTTACCCTGGTGCATCACTGAAGAAGTTTCTCTGTTCCTCTCCACCTCGCCTCAGAGGCATCTTGGAGTTCTTCAAAGAAGTAAATGGGTTTGGCATTTAAGTGGCTGGCCTTGAGCTACAGACTCAGAGCCCTGAATCATGTGAGCCAGACCTGCCCTCAGCCTTGGAGCACAGGCTGCTTCTCTGTCAACCCTTCATTAATGCAGTATCTGCACACTGAGCCTCCCTTCTCCTGCTGGTAAAACTACACCCTCCTATAAACCTGTTCCAGGTCTTCAAAACCCACAGAGATTTCAACAAAGACAAAATTGCCAAATCAGCCTTCATCTTGCAAGACCTACCATCTGCAATGCCACCACCATGGTTACTTCTGTCAGAAGACTGAGAAGGAATGTCAGAAAATCACAGCAAATCAAATAACATATGCGGGTACAATCTGCATCTGCAATTCAGAAGCAGTAGTCCCTAGACTTTGATACTTTTCCTTCTAGATTGTCTGAACAAGAATGACAAATTTTGTCTTCTAATAATCCTAAACAACTTTTTTCCCAGCTCAGCTAGAAAGCTGGATGCAAGTTAATTCTTCCTCTAAATAAAGGGAGAGGAGGAGAATGTGAAAGGCTGAATTTCAGGAGGACTTTTTACTTCATTGCCATGCACTTTTTAAACACTCTTGAGTCACGTAGCAAACCTTTGGCATAGATTTCATTAACTTACTGATAGGTATAAAAAGGAGGATTAGAGACAATGAACTAACAGAGGGAGACAGGAGATTAGTGAAATGTTTCACATGCAAAACTAGAACCACGTTAAGGAATCTGTCATCCCAATCCTTCCCTAGCCTCTAATGGCACCATGTTCAGCAGAAGGATTTTGTGTTTTCGTAATGCTTTCTCCGCAAGCTGCTAGCAAAATGTTTCAACTAGGTAAAGAAACAGACACCGCTTTTGATACTGACTAAGAGGAAGGTGTCTTCTGCAGAAATACAAAGTCAGAAAACTAGGCAGGCACACCTAGAACACGCTATATCCCATTTTTTTTTCAGTTTGTCTGATCCCATCCTTCTGTCATTAAAAGTATTAGCCCCAGTCACCAAGTTCAGAGCTTGCAATCCTACTTCTTATATCTGCCATTTTGCAGTAGGCTACAAAGGACAAAGTCAGCAGGATAGAGCCCATAAAGGAGTAAAAAACCCCAACTTGTTGCCAAGGCAAATCCCAGTCCAGATGTGTTTGTAATTTCTCACTTGCCTGTATGAAAAAACGTATACAGCCAAAATTTCCATCTCTTGCCTTCCATTCAGCCTTGATGAATAACACAGTCTTTCCAAAGCTTAGAACAGAGGTATCAAGCCACCTCCATATACATCCATGACAGTAGCCAGATGTTTTTTTCCAAACTTCAGTTCTAGACAAAGCTGAGAGTTAAAAGGCCATTTCCAGTGACATATGTCAATGTGTTTTACAGTCACAAGGAAGCAGGTCAATTATGACTGCTCCTGAAGTAATAATAACTGAGGCAGATTTATTGCATTGCTCTTTGGAGTCCAGCAAGACTCTATCATATTTAAGGAAGGGATGTTATCAAAGCTGTAATTCCATTGCACTGAAATATACATTCTTATCACAGGCACACGGAGTGAAAGCCTTGAAAGTAAGCATAGGCAAATGATCTATCTTTCTTTCCACTCTGAGTAATGAAAGTAACTCATTATTTATCCCAGAGACTCTAACAGAACCCACCATTGCACAAACAAAATAGGCAACTGGACATTATGACCAAAATGTTCAAAAGCGGCTAGAGACAGAGTGCCCACTTCATGACATTTTAATATCCCTAATTACAGAAAGAGCAGAGCAACAACCTCTCTCAATCAGCCTAAGCTTGGCATCTTAAATGGCTAGTGACTGGGAAAGGCCAAGGGAAAGTCACAGAAAATTCCATCTCTGTGGAGTGAATTTGGCTTGGACCTTCACAAACCTCTCCTGAAGAAAGTACTCTCTATGGGCTAGTGTCCTGTAAAATGGTGTGACACCCTCACCTGCAGAATCGTAAGGGTGGTACAGCAAAGCAGATACTTGGGACCTGTAGAGTTGTATCACCAGAGAAACATCAAGATTGGCGTATGTTTTTCAACCTCAAATAAGACCAAAGTGGTTTTGCCCATGTAACTGATAGCTGGTATGTATCCAAATGCCTAAAAAAAATTGGCTCTCTTCTAAAGAGAATTTTTTCTGGCTTCCCTCCAACCTGGCCTCAAAGCTACCTCTGTAAGATGCTAGCCCCCATCATGAGAGAGACACAAGAAAAAAAAAGATGTTCAATATCTGCACATATTAAATCCTGAGCCATTTTCCTTTTTTGCAGGTGTCGATACATCATCTATATAAACTTGCTTCAGCTCATACCTTTTATTATTCCCAAAACCGGATGAATGAAGCAGATAAGGACAGAATTTGTTTCATTCCTCATCCTTCCCTCCCCTAAATTAACCTCTTGCATGCTTCCAAAATGCGTGATCATGTGGTGTAAGGCAACCTTTTCCCTTTCTGAGCAAGTCATCAACAATAAACTCCATTTTGCATGACAGGAATGCTGCAGAGATGCACTCAATTTATTTTTTGTCACTTGACATAAATGCTCCATTTTTCTAATTTTAAATTAATTTTTTTTTTTCCAGGAAAGGAAAAATTCCTATGCCAGCCCTGGGACATGAAGTTAAAATTACAAGCACACAAATTATTCTCCTCACTGCAGCATTACTGGGTAAAGCATCCTCTCTGGAAACAATAGCTGGAGCTTGAGGTATCCACAGGGAAAACAGAACATCGTGCTTGGTTTAATGCCCTTCTCATGGGATTTATTCTTGGCAAAGTGCCCGCGTGGTTTATGTCAGAATGGATACATGATTCGCATATGGATCCAGTGCACACTGTGAGGTAACTCTTTAGTGCTGATGGAGCATAAAAGCAGTGAACATCCCATGAATTAAAAAAAAAACAAACACCTGAGAACTACCCTCCATCTGCAGCAAACCGAAGGCCTGACAGACTCTGGTAGGAGAAGGAGAAGGTGAATACCCACATATGTCTCCTATATAACCAAAAGCAGTGATGAGAAGATTCTATAATCGGCTAATGAGCAGAACAGTGTCAGTGCGTGAAAATCTACAAACAAAAGTATGAAACAAGCATATTTTTGGGTCCTTTTTTGCCCCTTTTCTGTCCTGGTATGCTACTACAAATCCATAAGCAATTTTAAAAGCATCCAAAGGACAGCAATTCATTCCAGAAAGCAAAAAAAAAAAAAAAGGCTATTTTTTTTCCTGCTTCTTGATACCCTTCTGTGCATTTGTATAATATCTAACACAGTGGGATCCTGATGTGATTGGGCTTTGTCCATGACACTGCAAGAGCAATAACAGGCCTACTGAAATTAGTAAACTCATAATGACTTCAAAGGGCTTTGCCTCAAGGGAGTGAACAATTTCTGGAGCCTGTTTTTCTTCAAATTCTAACCTTTGTTTTCTGTACAAATATCACCTTCCTTCTATTCGTACCTCTTACGTAGAGACAGATCACTCAGACAGCCAGAGGTTGGTGAAGGAAAGCAGGAGTAAAGCAGTATTTGTTTGGTACCAAAGCAGTGTTGCTCGCTGAGGCCAATAACTGCAGCGCTCTCCCGAGAACTGGTAAAATCTAACTATCAACAAACAAAACTAATCTCGGAGAGGAGAGAAGGCTGGAAGGGTTTTCACTGGAATCTAGCTGGCGTCCAAACACTCACCGTGAGTTCTGTTGAGAAATTCTGCATCATTAGCAAAAACAATACACAGAGTTATTTGCAAATGAATTCTGACTGCTCCTTCCCACCGTGCAACACTTCATCATTTATTTCTCATCTCCTTTTCCCTCTCCCTCTCCAACTTGCATTACTTTTTGGAAATGCATCCCTTGTTTGAGAAACATGATTTAATATCATCCCCATCACCTACTGTTTTTGGAGGGAGGGGGGAAAAGGAATGGAAATTAATATTATTTCATTTGCTTGCATACGTTCCCATTTTAGAATGGTGTGACTAACCTGGGATTTGTCTTGAGAAAATTTTCCCTTTCACCATGCAGGAATTTTATGGAGGAACAAAAGGGTTTTCTCCCTGAACAAGGACAGCGTTAGGAGATGGGACAGTCTCTTCCCTGTACGCAGAGAATTTTGGTTTTCAGGTGCCTTTCATAGCCTTCTGGATCTGTTGCCTGCTTTCTAAAGAGAAAAATCCAGATATTAGAGGTAGCACTTATTCCTGTTTAGCACCCAGCCCTCTTCTATATTTTTGTTTTGGACATAGCCCAATGTGTATAGAGGCAGTGACTACAGCATTGAGTGACAGAAGTTCCTGGATCAGAAGATACTGACTTTATTTGTATTTGATGGGAGGAGGGGGGGGAACCCAGAACAGGACTTACATAAACCCCTGCAGATATTGATTAGCTTATTTTAAAACTAAAGGAAAGGATTGTCGTTGATATGCATTAGTGGAGAAAATCTGCCTTTACTGTAGGCGGGGAGCTGAGCTTTTATACCCATAATTTCTGGACCTTGCTCCTGTATTAGAGTCACAGAAAAGATCCCTATAATAATGAAGAAATACAAACCTCCGTATTTTATAAATAACAATTTGCAGGCCCTAAATGAATACAGGGATGTAATTCACTCTAGGATTTCTGCGGCTGTTAATAAATCACTCAGGCTGCACTCTGGCAGCTCATGACATCAGCAGATCCCCTCAAGTGAATTACAGACATTAATTTACACAGAGGAGGCCATCTATCATCTATTATTGACCACCTGCTACTAGGAACCTGTGCATTTTTGATAAATTAATAAGATTTTGATAGAAAGTGTCTTTAATTTCGCTCCTGTGTACATTCATTGCCAACGTTCAACTTTGGGTTTGTAATGGTGAGTGAAAACTGGCTGGTGACATCAGGCAGAGGTGACTCCACACCGGTTGCAGGAGTACAACTCGCTGCCAGTGGAGCGAGGCACCACGGCAAGGGCTTTGTGGCCACGCTCCTGCACAGATGGAAGGGACTGATCCTCTCCAAGATGTCACAGGAAGATATTTACTCCCCCAGCGTACAAAGGAAACAAATTCTCCGTGTGCCCGTGCCAACAGTAAAGCTTCATTTGCAACGTGAAATGCGTTACGCCTTTGCACGAGATCATTTCTCCCCAGTAGTAAAAGTAATGGCTACAGAGCATCTGCTTGCTGTAAACAGAAGATAAAACATTACCATAAATGAAATACCAAGCTCATTACACCTGATGATTTACTTTGGCTCCTTCCTTGTATTTCTCTGTTTCCTCATGCTTCTTCTGCTTCTCTGGCTGATACTGCTGGGCTCTTAAAATCAGCAGAACTGATAGCGGGGATTTGGGCACGGTATTTCCAGTTTAAAATTACAACATAAGTTATAGGTAAGTTGTAGCACAAGACAGGATGCGCTCGGTAACTTTCATGGCACCAAGGTGGCTAAGGAGCCCGAACACATGTGACAACTGGGCCTTGTTACTGGCACATCAACACTCCCTCCCTGATGTCCGTAACGCTTACACTGGGTCCATGTCAAAGTGCTGCAGAATCAAAGCAAGCAAAAAAGAAAGCTCCAAACGTGGCTGAGTAAAACTGTCAAGCAGGGGATGGACTTTTCAGTGGCGGTTATATGTTTGTGGTGCTCCAGGTTACCCATTGCCACAACCTTTAAGCCAGGTTTGCAAATAAAAGAACAGGCACAGAGGCACGCGGGGAGGAAACGCCATTTGCTCAGCCAGAGCGGTATCTTTTCCAGCTTAAGCTGGATTTGGCTTCGTCCCATCGGAAAGGTTTTGCTGCAGGGGTGGTTTCGAATAAGGAGGCTTTAGGGCTGGGGTTCTGAGCCCGCAGCTGAGGGCAGGAGTCTGGACCCACACACAGCTTCAGGGACTGCAAAGCAGCAGCAGCTCCTACACCTCACTGAGGTTTCCCTTCTTAAAAGACGCAAAGCGGTTTTTACAAAACCACTCATCACATAAATATTTTAATAACTACAATTTTTCAGTGAAAACTGGATGACCAAAACTGTTTGCAATATTCAGACTGTACTGTCATAGCATATGTAAGAGCTACTATTTCCAAAGTGGGAACATCTACAAAATCAGCAAAAAAGCCAATTTTTATAACCGTAACAATCTAGAATTACTACTTTGGGAATCAAAGATTACTGATTCTTCCCAACACACACTGAAATAGACTCATCCATTGCCTAGCATATGCTCAAAATCTTGGTCTTACAGTATCAGAAAAAAAAATCTCCAGCAGAAGTCACAAAATCACCATAGATATATTGAGTAACGCGACTGAAAGAAATTTTTTTGCCTTTAAAAAATAATGCCATCATCACCATCCTTTGGTACCTAATTAGAATTATATGAGACTTTTCCTGTTCCAGTGAGGGTTAAGCCCGATATGGTAGTATTAATTTAGGAAGTGAAGCCAATATTGAAACTATGGATCTTTCAGAATACAAAATATAATAAATTTCTGAAATTACATTTAGTTGGAGCTACTTGCCACGTCTCTGCTGGTTTCCAGAAGAAACATGGGCACTCAAAATTGTTTAACGTAGTAAATCTATTCCTGAAGCATCTTACCATGATTTGACCACGGTTTGACCACCCAACTTTCTTATTTTCAAAGACAGTATTTTGTCTTATTGAATGAGAGAAAGACCTACAATGGGAAAATGCTGTAATGCAGAAGAAATAACGAACCTGACTGTAATCAAACTGGAAAGAGAGCTTATTTTTTTCTTGAACTTTTACAATTATCGCCAGAATAGCAGAGGAAATAAGTCTTAGGTTAATGTATTCTGAACCAAAAAAATACCATCTTTTCAGCCGTAGCCAGGGCTCTGTCACCACCTCACCTGCTGGAGCCTGTGCCGGGGGTGCAAACAGGGGGTGTCGGGTGCACTGCTTCAACCACATAGAGGGCACGCCACCCGTCACTGGAGCCATGGAAAACTCTCGTTGCCATCAGGACTGAAGCCAGCACCCTCCCCTTCAGCAACATCCAAAATTCTGAGACTACTTTAGCTGTTCCCATAAATACGCAGAGCAACCTGGTGCATCTATAAAACAATATACAAATGTTGTTACTAATATTATCCCAGCGCCGCTGCTTGCAATGCTATTAATAGCCCATTCTGGTTGGAAGTAAACCTTCCACAGGTTTATAATTTAGCTGTAAAAGTTTGTGTTAATCTGTTTTAGCAACAGGGCGTACAAAATCTCAGCTTCAGAGGCAATTTCTTGTTATCAAATTATAGTAAAATCAATTTACCTAGCAATTTGGTTTGTTGGGACACATGCCATTTCCAGATCTTGCTTCACTTGTAGAATTAAAGCAAAATTAAACCCACTTCCATGCAAAATTACATTTTATATAAAAAAAAACCTTTAGCATCCTATTATGAATAAAGCTGAGAATTTGGTATTCCTGGTGAGAAGCTGCTGAGAGGAAAGATGTTATGCGGCAAATCTTTCCCTCTTCCACAAATGGCTAAGGTTACCTTAAAATGAATGCAGATAATTTAAAACCTTCTAGTAAACTTATAAAAATAAAACTCGCGTTCGAGAGCAGCCCGTGCTGCCATCGGCGTTACCGTATGGCAACGAACACAAACGGGCAACCTCAAATCCCCAGCACGCCATAAAACTNTTTTGTTCCGAGGGGGCTCTCCTGAGGGGGGCGGCCCAGGCAGCCGCCGCCGGGGCAGCGCCCCACACACCCCCCACCCCACAACGGGGCGCCCGCACCCACGCCCGGCCGCCAGCACGCGTGGGGAGACGGGACGCGGTGCAGGGCCGGGGGGGAGGCCCGCACAACGGGCGGACTAGCGTCCCGGCCCCGCTCCCTCCTCCGGAGCTGCCCCGTTGCGTTCGGCGGCCCGGGGAAGGAGGAGGCGCGGCCCCTGCCCCCC
>VXAK01010001.1:29724-51080 GCA_013399435.1 Arenaria interpres
AGGCCCAGCCCTAGGGGGCAGCACGGGGCCGGGGAGGCGCCGCCCGGCCCGGCCCGGCCCCGCGCCCCTTCCGCCCGGCCGTTCCCCCCGGCCTTCCTCGCCGGGTTTGGTGCGGGTCGTTCCGGGCCGGGGAGGCGTGTGGGGAAGCGGGGGTCGCTCGGCAGGTCGTGGCGCCTCTGGCGGGGAGTGGGTCGGTGGTCCCGACGGCCTGGCTTTCCTCGGTGTCAGCCCACAGAGGGGTCTTAACCCCTGTTCGTCCTGCTCGGTTCTTCATCGCGGTCTGTTTGGAGTGACCGTTCCGGCCTCGCAGCTTGCTGCGATGAGCTGGAAATCCCTGCTGTCGTGTTTTTTCGGCTGTGTGTTTGGTTTTGGTTTTTTTTTTTTCTTTGTGATCTCTCCATTGGGGAATATATGCTTTTAGGGAAGGGGTAAAGCACAGCTTTGTCCAGCAGCCCAGAAACTCTGAAGTCAAATTATTTTCGACACCTGACTCTCTAAAAAAAAAAAGTATAAAGATGGGGGGTGAGGGAAAGAGTCCGTGGTGTTCTGTCGAGTTGTATCACAGGCAGCGTGAGAGGCTTCAGCATCTAACTTGCTGGAGTTTTCTGGTGCGCTGAACTCCGCGCAGGGCAACACACGGGAGATGGCAGTCTGACCAGGGTGTTTGATAGTGTAACTGCAACTGTACAGCGGGAAGCTTTAATCAATGGGCTTAAAACATGTTGTAGAATAAGTTCACGTGGAGTCATGTCCTGTTTCCATAATCTGGTCGCTGTAGCTGTGGATGCATCCTCCTCTGTTTTCACTGAAAATGAACTTCTGTCCTGAATTCTTTAAGCCTTTCTTCCTTGCAAGTAACGCCGTGAGAGGAAATCAAGACGTACTTGATTGAAAAATGGGATGTTTGTTTTGTTTATTGTACTATTCTGTTATTAGAGTCAGATAGACACATGCTGTATACCTATTTGAGTTTGCAAACTGGAAAATAAGACTTATTTAGAGCAATTATTTAGTGCATTGCATATTAAATGAGTAAGTGGGATGATGTACGCTCAGTAAGAGGAGCGAGCAGGGCTCCTAAGGACTTGTTTTGCTTTGTTAGCGCTATCCTATGGCAGGACTACAATTCCCAGCATTCTTTTCGCTTCAAACAGCAATGTGCTTTAATGCAACAGACAACTGCCAACATTAACATAGTAGGTGTAAGGTATGATGCTGCCGTGCTGAACAGTGAGCCCAGACCTGTGGTTTGAGAGTGTGAAGCATTTGGGAACAGTCCCAGCCGAAGTGCTCCTGGCCACTTCCCTGACCTTGTCCCCCCACCTTCCGGTAACATTCTCTTGTGCCGTGCTTCAAACCAGCAGGGTTCAGGATTTTCTGGTGACTCCCCTGATTCGGTCGCCGCTTGGCTCTGCGGTGGTTTTGCTGGCACAGAGGGAGGGTGGCATGGAAGTGGGCACAGGCGGGCGAGGGGGCAGCAGGGCTGGTTTGAAGTCTTCGTTGAACTGTGGTGCTGTTTGTGTCAGCCATTGCGGGGCTGCCCTCAACCCGTGTAGGTCACACACAGCCTAGCTGTCACTGCAGCTGACGCTCTTCCTTCCCGTTCTAGTGGTCCTGCTGCTGCTCCTCCACCACTGCATCTTCTCCTGCTCTAGCACCCATTGGATCCTTTGCTAAACCTGCTCAGCACATTAAACCAGCAGGAAACGAGCTGCTCTCCTCACTGTTGGGTTAATGAGGTTAAATTGAGTTCTGGAGAAGCCCACCGAGCTCCAGAACTGTTAGAAATGTTTGTATCAATTGGTCAAGGGGGAGGACAGAGGTTCTTCCTCTCCAGAGGCAGTGGGAGCTTTTGGATTGTCTCTGTGAAAGTCACCTGAAGGCTGGAGCTGCTGCAGTGGGTTGGGGGGTTCGTGCAGCCTTTAGAGTGCTTTGCTCAGCCAGTTACTCGCCTTCACCCTGGGAGGGCACCGAGCGGAGGAGGTGGGATGGGGGGTAGATGAGAAAGGGTCAGGAGCTGCTGTGTGTACATCCCCTCTCCGCCTCTCACCCGTACTGGTCTGCTGTTGCTCTGTGCCTGCATTGTGCTTGGATTAGTGTCCACATTGACACACACCAACCATGTGCTTGCAGAAGAACTGGCACAAGTGGGAGCGTACAGACCGAGCTGGTTGTGAGGGACTGAAGCCTGGGTTTGGGTCAGGTTTGGATCCGTGTGTGCTGTCATGAACCTGTTCTGCAACGGTTTGAACTGATCTGAGTCAGTTTTGACACAGCTTTGTAGCCTCCCACGTGCCACTATTAACCCATGTCCCATCCTGCACTGAGCTTATTCTGAGAACTTGCTATCTGAAAAGAAAGACTCAACCCCTTCCCCCCCCTCCTTTTATTTTTTTTTAATCTTTTTGTTCTGGTGGTTTAATTTACTGAACCGGTTCATCTCAGGGGCAAAGAAAGCAAAAAAGGGGTGTGAAATCCGGTGGCCAAAGTAAGTGTCTGCAGTGGTGGGACTGAAGTAGCCCTTCCTAGGTGGCTTTTATCCTGTTGAGGAATTGCAGCCTCCAGAATCTTTGAAGTCCTGTGGGACCACCTGACCTGTCTTAAAGATACAGCTTTGACTAAAGAGATTACAGGAAAGTAAACTCCCAAATATCTTCTCTTTTTGTCACCTTCTGTGGTTGCAAAGACCTCTGTTCCGTGCCTGGTTTTGCTGTGGTTTAGTGCAGCCAGTAATAATTTGTAGTGTAAGGTAGAACGTTAGGGTCCCGTTTAAAGTGACGCTCTGCATTGGCTTCACAGCCTTTGCGAGCCAGAAGCGGTCTCTGCCCCCTTTTCCTCCCTGACTTAATGATACTTGTCTGAGCTGTCAAAAACAGTAACTGAAAGAAGATTTGAGGCTTTTTTGAATAACTACTTAAATCTGTGCAAGTTTTCATTCAGCTTTCGTTTTGCTCAGAGTCTTTCGTATTAGAAACTTGAGCGCTTTTTAGGACTGGGTGGATTTTTTTGTTACCCAGGTGGGGTGGCTTTAATGTAATTGTCTACAGCCTGGTGATCCTATAGAAAAACTGGTTGCATAGTTTTGCCCTGCTTCCCAAATTCAAGGGTCTGATGCTTTTTTTTTTTAGAGCTATCAGTAATGCAACACACATCTTTTCTCTTGATACCATTGATTTGTCCAGAAGGGCTGGGTCTGTGGTCTTTAGGTGTTGTGTCCTATATTTGCTTTTGGTTACTGTCTGTTGATGAAGACTTTTTGCAGCTATAGTTAATTTAAAAAACAAACAAACAAAACCAGCACCCAAATGAAAACTGATTTAGATGTTTGATTTAGCTTTTTTAAAATAAAAATATATCAAATAACTGTATTTTAGAAGGTGGTCTTTGACTGCCTGCATACTGGAGGCCATGGGAAAGGGGAGAGAGACCCTGCCTGTTAGGAAACCTCCTCATCCTACTGTCTTTGCCTGTGTCCTGGAGAGGGGTGAACAAAACCCACTGCCTCTGTTCAGATGCTGCTCCTGTCCTTTAAGTAATACATATTTATGTGCAAAAACTGTGTTATGGAAGACTAAAAGAAATTGTACTTGATTTTCTTGTGGTTAGTGATGTGTGTGTTTTTCTATGGTTTAGGGTTTTATTGATTTGATTTTTTGCAGCTTCTTTTTCTGCTCACGTGACTTCTCTGCATTGACAGGTGAGAGCCCAAAACCTGTGAGGCTCAGACAGCTTTTGAGATCCATTTTAACAGCCATAGAATTTCTCTACTCAAATTCATAGGGATTTACTACACTTTCCAGTATAAAAGGACTAAGGCTTTTCATATGTGATATAAATCTGAATGGTACTGCTTAATCAGTCTGGTAAACACTTCTGGATAATTCTGGCTTTGAGTATCTTATGCCGTGACAGCATTAATCGTGTTTGTGCTTCAGTAGTTGATAGGTGCTTCTGAATGTTACTGAAATGCAAGTAATGCTCAGAAAGTGTGTTTATAGGTTTAATAAATTTAGAACCAGGTAAATGAAGCTTGAGTTCCCATTTTTGTGAGTCTATTGCAATGAGATGCTAAATTCCTTGATGAGAGGTGCCGAATGCGATTGAGCTATACTTTGAGGAAATGTGTGTGTAAAACTACCATAATAGAATTATAAAAGGCAATATAATTGTCAAGAGTAGTAGTATAATTAATAAAGGGTGTGGTATAATTAATAAAGGGTGTGGTATAATTAATAAAGGGTTAAAACTGCAATGTGGACATTGACATTGAAATAGAAAAGGTCCCTTGGAAGCTGTAATTGTGCTGGTAAACTTAACAGTATTGAAGTCATGAGTGATCCATGAATAGTGTGATATTATTTGATGGCAGGGCCCTTTAGCAGGAATTTCTAAGGATGTGGAGGTGTAAGTATATTCTTGAATAGGACGATGGTTGTTCGTCTTGTCCTGTTCTCCCTCCATTCCTAAAGGACTTGTCAGCATGAGTCTGATATAGAAAGTACTGAGAGGAGATCACATCTGAAGATGTATTAAAGATCACATGGTGGTGATGAGTGGGGCATCTTTACCTCTCTTTTAGGTTATCAGTTGGCACTAGAAGCAGTGATGTTCACTGGGAAAGGAATTTGCCTTTTAATACCATCTTTTGAAAGCAGTATTCATGTATCAGGAGAAGGAATGGAGGCTGAAGAAGCACGCTTGCAGTCCTTCAGTTTGTCATTTGGCTGGTATTAGAAAATAAAAGGCAGCAGTAGATGGAGACAAAGGTTTTCTTGCTCATTAGGCTGCTAGGATCAAATAAATAATGATTTTTCACGAGAATGTTTGCTAGACTGCACTAAATGGCTTTTGATTGCTTGGGGGGGCTTACACTGTCATCTGTATCAATACATTTTGCAGCAAAACAAAGCATTTTTCCTAATTAGTATGCTTTGAGTGTCCTTCTGTGGCCCCATTTCTTCTTACCTTTGGTGTTATACTTTCCTTACCGTCACTGTATTTGTTAGGTAGAAGTGTCTTAGCACAGACAGTATTTTCCCCTCCCCAAACAGGACTTAGGAAAGATGAGTTTCCATCTTTGTGCAGAGTGCGCTTTTTCTCCAGCTGGCAGTGTAGCCACCGTACCTGTTAGTTGTCAGAAACACTGCTGTACGGAATGGTTTTGCTCCAGATTGTTGCATCCATCTACAGTTGGACTGCGTGGTAGACTTCATTTACCTGTACTGCTCTTGAGCTGTAGCACACCACGGGGTGTCCTTCAGTCCTGGTTTACAAAGAGGCTGAGACTGAACTTGCTGGAAGTCTTTAATGTAGTTCGTGCTTTAATGCTCTTCTTTACCACTGTTACAAAAATGGGGAATGGGGTTTAACTAGAGTATGTAGCGCTGTAAAATGAATTGATTGAGAAGCAGAAAGAGGGAAGTTTAAGAGTGAGCTTATCATTAAGTGATTACGTGGTAGTCAGAGCAGATCTTCATAGGGTAAGCTGTCTTCTGAAAGAAGCTTGGATGGGATGCTTAACAAGAAAGTTTGGGGAGTTGATTTTTTTCCCCCTCCCCTTTAGAGTGTTTGTTATCAGGCAAGCTCTATGAAGGGGGGAAGAAAAAAAAGCCCAGTGTTGTCTAGCACCAGTTTGAGAGGTTTCCAACGATTATTTTGGAGGTACTGTGTAAAAATGTTGGGTTCTGTGTGTAGCTAAATGCAATGGACAGGGTTTTCCCTAGCAAATTTTAAGTTTCTGGTTTGTTTTCTGGGCTATATCTGATAACTTCCTAAAGATTTTGTCAGTATGGAGAGCGACTTCTGCATTCTGATAGTCAAACTGTTTGGTTCCAGCTTGGTCAAAGGGCTATGTTAAAGCTTTAAAAAGACGTTTAAATTTTTTTATTATTATTATTTTAAATGTTGAGGTCAAAGCCAATCGCTTCTATCACTGGCAGCAAGAAAATTCTTTGTCTGCTGAAATTATCTCAACTCTTTTTCTTTATATTGAGGCAGTAATTCAATTAGCTTTTCCTCAGTATGATTCTGTTTCACTTATTCAATGATCTTACTATCCTTCTGTGACAATTTGTAAAAGGTTCTAAAACCTGTAGATTTTTGGATGGTAGTTTTAGTAAGATGTTGAACCAATACATCTGTTAAGTCACTTGTGTACTGTTTTTCTCTATACCTCAGTTACCTGAATGTTTTAAAGAAACTTAGTAATCATCTGGCCATAAATGTTTCTGTAATCTTAAATAGCTGGATCACATAGGTGTCTAGCAGAAATCCAGTATTTTGCTGCTGTTAACTGATCAAAAACAAAACTTCTACAAAAGACACATATTTCAAAACATCAGTTAGTTTATTGGGAATTTCTTCCCCTAGATTGAAATGCCTGTTACGTGAGGCCTGTTATCTGTTGTAAGCAGAATATCAGCACTCTTTTTTTATAGTTGTGTGACTCAGTGTTGTATTTTTTCCTGTAATTTACACAGAGTGAGACACAACTGTGTACAAAGTCATTAGTAGCTTTCTTATAATGATTTATGCAAAAGGCATGGAGACTGCAGGCAAAAATGAACATGTGCTTTGCCAGTCATTTATGTACTGCAAAATTTCAGCTCTGCTTGTGAATGCATTTATCTAACTTACTACTGACCCATTGAGCCAGATGTGTTGTGACTGGTTTTCTTGTTATATGGAACAGTAAAAATAGTAGCCTGAGTCTTCTACATCATCATTGAAGGTTTTTTGAACTCTGATTTTTAAATAAAGATTTAATATGTTTTCCCCCAGCCCCATTTCAAAAACTGTTGCTGGTTTTTTGGTTATGGGTTTTTTCAACTATGTTCATCTTTACTTCTGGGAGGATGTTTGTATAATGTCATTCTTTGCTGTAGAGTTCCAAATAGGTTACAGATTTTTATTTATTAGGAAATACAATCTTAATTGGGTGTGCATTTGAAAATACTCTATTTTTGGAGTCACATAGCTGTGTGTGTATTTATCCATGTGTATGTATGCCTATATAAACACATAGATATATATGTGTGTGTAGTCCAGCTCTCAAAATTCAGTTGTCCTTAGCAATTTATCAGCTTTAGAATTCCGTCTTTGCTTCCAGGTGATGTTGTAAGATGTAGGACAATAATTCACCTCTGGATATCTGTATTTGCAACAGTTCCCTGTACTCGTGCTAATTAACTGCTTTTCTTTTTGTTAAAAGAAAACTTGCAAAGTGTCTTGCAAACAGTTTCCCAGTAAGTTCTAATGATGTTTATGTTTTGCTTCCAGTAGGAATTGGAACTGAAATTATTCATCCACTTCTCCAAGCCTTTTGAAAAGTGACTAAATGCAACTGAGTCAGATTGTCTGTGGGAATGAAGTGGCTGGGAGAATCCAAGAACATGGTGGTGAATGGCAGGAGAAGTGGAAGCAAGTCGTCTAATGACCATGCGCAGAATCAGACCAAATTGCAGCATGCAGGAAAGGAGAATCCGAAGATGGGCAAAAATGGAGTTGAGAGAAGATCAAGCAGATGTACGTAAATTTCTATGCAGCTTAGTGTTGTATGTGATTCATCTATCAATTTGCAAGTCAGACATCTGTCTTGTCTTAAGTCATGAAGGAGGTCTGCATTATGTTTGTATTTGTTGGCTGCGTTAACTCACTTCAGGAATATAGGTCTCTTCAGATCAGTTTAAAAGTTAAGTGAGAATAACTGAATGTAAATTAACTTTGAACTGGTATAAGTATAAAATACATGATTGGCGCTAAGTGAGAATTAGTGTGATTGGAAGGAAGTGGATAATATATATAATTTGAATTACTAGCCCAGCTTTTGGTGAATGCATGTGTAGAAGTAAACCCCATTTTGAATGGTTGCATATATCAGTAGCCATTATGAAATAGTTTTAAGGAACATGGATTTTTATTTTCACTATTGATCTGGGATGAAGGACTAAATACAAATTCAGAGCCTTCATTTAGATTTTAGGAAGATGAGGTTTGAAGTTTTCATAGCTTCATCATGATTACAAGTTGGAAATTTTAGAGGCAGACATTACTGAACTGAGTAGTCTGGAAAGCTGTTTGTAGTTGGGGAGGGGAAGAGAGAAGGAAACCAAAATTGAAGACACCCATAAAATATATTCTAAAATGCTTTCTTCATTGGCTGCTATATAAATGAATAAAAGCAAGAATGGAAAAAAATAACTGTGCTTCTGTTTCTTCAGATATTTTATCATCTTCCTTAATTGTTCTATATTTTTTGTCTCCAACCTGAGCGTAGCTGGGCCTTATAACATTCTTTAAATGATATCTAATTTATGCTCTCTTATTTGCAGGTAGCAGTGCTTCAGGATTTGAGGGTCAAAGTCGTTACGTGCCTTCCTCTGGAATGTCTGCCAAGGAACTGTGTGAAAATGATGACCTAGCAACTAGTTTGGTTCTTGATCCCTATTTAGGTTTTCAGACACACAAAATGAATACTAGGTAACTTGTCCTTATTTTTCTAGAAAAGAATCAGACTTCTTAGTTGATGTAATCAGAGTAAAACCATGGGATTTCTTGCATGTTTACAAAAGTAGGGGGAAAAAAAAGGCAATTTGTGAGTAGCTTTTGCCTTTAAAATGATGGTGCATGTGAGGCTGGAACTCTGCAGCAGCTTGCATTGGTAACTCTCTTGTAGGTCTTTCTTTTAGCTCTTGTGTTTATGCTGTAGAACACGTTAATAGACGCCATTTCCTTGTTTAAACAGTTAACTAATAACTAATCATAATTTGTAAAACGTTTTAAACCATTAGTCGTTTGAAATATTTCAAATGCAGAAATTGGAGTTTGGGAACTTTTCTGTTTATTTCTTGTGCCTGGGTGTCTTTTTTTTCTTTCAACATCACAAGAAATATACAGTTCCCGAGCACTGCAGTGTTGCTGTCATTTGATTTTAAGTTCTTGGGAGACCCATGCTGAAGGAACACAACTCAGACATGTCTGTATGTGTAAGATAAATGAATGTGCTTACTGGGAACCTTATTACCAGAACTGCACATACTTTTGTGCTGTTATGCACCTGTCTTGAGTGTTTCTGGTCTGAATGCAGTGTGGTCTCAGGGTTTGGTTGTTGCATGCTTCTTCCTGTTTCACAGGCGTACCAGTGATGATAAGTATTTTCTATAGATCTCTACTAAGCTTTTATTTGCATACAAGATCTTCATTGCTAGCTTAATGGAGAAGTTATATAAAAATGGTAAGTTTCTAAGGACAGGAATCATGTGTTTATTATTGTACAGTAAGTAATAAGAGCTGGGATTTCCAGGTAGCACATCATGGGGAACAGGCTGCTCAGTCATTCACGCTGTTGCCGTGGCTATTTTTAAAGAACGGTGTACCTGTGCAGCTTCTCATAACCATACTTCATATAACCAGAGTATTGGCTAAGTAGATTTTTGTATGTTTGTAATAAGCTGATTGCTTCAAAAATGACCGCTAGATTAATTGGTCTTGTCACGTCACATAAATGGTTGCTGGTATAACCTGACAGCGTGAGTTGCACACGAAGCTGCAGCATCAGGGTCCTAATAACCGTAAAGACCTACTCCAAAGAGGTTTTTCTTTTTCACTGGAGAGTGCAACATCCATCTTAGAGGAATGCTTGAGTTCTTCCTGTTCCCTCCATGCTGTTGGTTACAGCAGCACATTGTGCCCAAACCAGGATCTAGGTAGATACTCTTACGTTTCACTTTGGAGTGTCTTTGTATTTCTAGCAGTTAATTGAGCTAAATGTATATTTTCAAAAGACTTTTTTGTTTTGTTGGATGAATGGTAGTCTACAGGTTCTGCACAGGTAGTTAATTCTTATGCTTTTTGCTAAGGATGTATTCATTGTTTAATAGGTGGAGAAGCTACTTCCATAAATGTTGTTTTCTGCTGATATATTTTCAACACCTAAAATACCTGTTTAATAATTTGAATCAAAAGACTACACAAAGACTATCATCATGTATGCGTATTTCTTCATTTCCCAAACTTAGAGAACAGTTACAGGCAGTCTTCAAGGACAATAGTTAATAACTTTGGAGCACTATGGGCAATACTTAAGTGAGGCTTACAACCTCTACCAGAAACGCATCTTGCCTCTTTCATAATGTCCTGCTGAGCAAGCTTCTATTGTTGCAATGAATGAAAATAAAGACATCAGCATAATTCTTGTTTATCTTTTTGGTACAGTGATGACATCTGCTTGTTACTGTAGCTGTGTTGCTTAGATTGTCTTCTTCCATCGAGTAAGCTGTAGTCTTTCTAGAGATTTGTTGTTGAGGGAAGGTGAGGGGAAAGCAAATACAAAAAGGTTAGACCATTTTCAAAATACTAGATGCCAGTACTTACATGATTGTAGTAGAAATTAAGATTTACAGCTTACGTTGCATCTTCTGCTTCAGTGCGATGAAGTCATACTAGTTACACAGTTTGTATATTGAGGTATGCTTAAAATAAAGCAGCCATTTATGATGGCAAGCAAATATTTCCTGTTCATGTTTTCTGGTTTGTGTGAAGACGTACTGTGGCAGTGACTGTGCCAGCATTCTGCTTTGTTGTTGGAAGCACATGAGGGGTTTGTATTTTTGCAACTAGCAGCCCAGCGTAAGTTGATGACCACTTACTGAAGTTATACTTTACCTTACGTGTGGAAGCCAAGACTGTGTTTTTGTATGTGTGTCTTCTATATAAGCACTTTCCCTACTTCATTCATTTCTTTAGTTGAAGAGTTTGCTATTGTTTTGCCCAGGGTATGTTGATTCTAAGAAAAAAAACTCATAACATTCTAGTAAAATACCTAGATTATTGTTGCAGCATCTTTGTGTTCCATCTTCTTTGTACCGAATTAGGGATCTTATGGTAGAGAGGTGACAAGAACATGACTGTTACTTTTTGGTTTTAGTTTTTTTGGCTGGTTTTGTTGGTTTTTTTCCAGGCACCATAAAAATAAAGTCCTGCAATTCCTGAATACCCTCAGGCTTGGGAATTGGGCTGTTAGCTCTGTATGCTGTCAAGTCAGTAGTGTCTGAAAGAGCTGAAAACTAGTTCTCAAAAGATTACAGTCTGGTTCCCCAGTGGGTTTGTCCGGTATTCCTCTGAAATATCTTCTTGTCACCAGGATTTTCATGGACAGCATGAAATACAGCTGTAGAAATGTCTTCAGTGGCTTTACCCAAAAGGAACATCTTTTCATCCTCTTGGATTTCCAAGAGAAAGAAGGTTGTTTTCAGAGCTCCTGGTCATTCTTTCATCAAATTGGTAGCTCTTACCTCAACAAAATAGCAGGTTAGCAGTTAATAAAAAAAACACCCCATATGTTAGGAAGTATTATCTTGTCAAGGATAGCTGTTCTAAGAGATTTTGTTGCTTCTTGTACAAATCCTGTTATATCAGACTTGGTGTGTGTGTGTGTGTGTGACAAAGGCGATCCTGACTGTAAGATTTACTTAGTCTTGCATGCCTGTCCTTTTTGTAAAAACATAACTGATTTTGCAAGCTATTTGATTGAAGGCTGTCTAACGCTAGAGATAAAACCTGAGACTTGTAAAAAGCCAAATGAATTCTTGCTTATCTTACTATCTCTTATTTTCAGATACTTTTCCCTAGGCTGAGCCCTGAATCTTGAAGTTGCATGCCTTAATGGCTGATCCACTCCCTACTGTCTTGCATAGAAAAGTGTTAGTATATAAATCTTAGACTCCTGATAATACTGCTGCTGTTACCAGTCACTTTTTTTTCCTAGTTCCCTAAAGCACCAGCATCATGCCAGGGAATACTGAGAGCAGTTCCGACGTTTGTTTAAGTTTGCAAGTGATTTAGGAAGTTAAATGCATTGTACTCTTTTTCAGGAGGATCTAGGGCTGTTTCCTAACTCCGTGTTGCTGCTTTTAGTGAAGTTAGGAACTGGTGTGTGGTGCAGGTGGTTTTGTCTGATAATGTGAGACGAAAGGACCAAGCTTTAAGAATTTCCATGTTTTCTGTAGCAAACATGAAGTGTTTGAGGATGATGCACGGGAAGCTGCTTTCTCTTAACACTGCCCCAAGAGCAATTCTTGGCCTTGGTGTAAACTGTCAGTCATTCCTGAACTTGACAGGGTACGTCACTCTGTCCCCGCTGATCATCAACAACAAAAAAGGCAAAGCAGTTCTATATCACTTGCATTCATGGATCTGTGCTGAATCTGTTCTGCACTCCATAGCTCGTTTCAATATAATAATTAAAGGGCTCAATATTCATCTTGAATGGGGCTTGGAGGTAGAGTAAGTCATGTGGCTTCTGCTAAGTAAAGTTATGCCGCTGTATAGTTCAACTCCAGTGTTGTAGCACTGTGGAGATACTGGATTAGTTACACAGCTCGTAGGTAGTGCCATCCTGTTTCAAAATGAAGCTTTTACATTTTTCAGACCTCAGTGTCTGTGTGCTTTCCAACATGATTTTGTTTGACTTTTGTGTAAAATCTGCGTTCTCCATTTTTCTTAATTTCTGCTGATAACTTAATTCAGCAGAGTCCTTTAGCTTGCTGCTGGATGTCTTCCTTTGCTGTGTGTAATTGCACACAGTGATGGCATTGGAACTAACTGTTTTTCTGCTGCTGAATGTTTTGGATTGAAAAGAAAAAAAACCAAACCACCAACACACATAGACCCCACCCCCCAAAAAAATCCAAACCAGCCACCCCAAAACAACACCCACCACTTTACTCTTACACAGTTTTTCTAGTTGCACCTTTAACTTCAATAAAAAGAGTTACATCTCCAAAAGATGGAGTGGCTTCCATCCAGTAATCATGGTAACTGCAAAATTAAATTTACCACGTGGAATGTCAGAATAGGAATGAAGAAAAGTGGGGGTGTTTTTTTTGGTCTCCCCCTACTTATTTTTTAAAAAGCATTTATTTGCTAACCATGTTAAGGAGAATGAAATTATGCAGCTGTTAGAATCTTCTTTACTTCTGTTCTAGGCTGTATTGGAGTTTTGATCACACCAGTGCGTGTATAGTTTCAGTTCAAGAAATTTAAGTAACATGGACTACTTTCTTCATTAGAAAGCCCTTTTGAATTTCGGTCTTTAAAGAACATGTTTTTTTCCAGATAGCAACACTGGAGATTAAACACAGAATAAGTTTTTTTATATATAATTAGCTTTTAATTAAGATACTCGTACTAAAGGGTTGGGTGGGGGGAAGCAAAAATGTATGTTAACTAAATAAATAGTTTCCACTTACAGAGATGATTTTCAACTCTTGTGCTGACTTGAATGCTTAACAGCCTTGCAGTTTTAGTTTTTATGCTGAATCTCTGGTCTTAGATGAACAGTAACTTGCTGTCTTCCCATAGCCACTTAAATAAAAATATCATTCAGACTAAGTGCCTGTTGTTAAGGGGCTAATGGGATGCTGTGTTTTGATAAATTCACCCTTCTTGATGTTCTCTAGTCAGAAGTTAAGAAGTAGGTTTAGAAGTATATCTCGTTAGCATGCACTGGTACACTATACAGAGCTCCATACTGGATCTCTTGCAGGATCAGTTTACCTTTTTTGTTCAAACTCACTGCTCTCAGTGACTGAGACTGAGCAAGGTATTGTGCTTCTCAACTTACCAGAAACTCTCCTTTAACTTCCTTTATAGGCAAGCATCTCACTGACCTTTGGCTTTATACCTTGGAGTTTCAAGATTCTTTAAGTATTCCCGAGGTAAGAGAAACTTGAGAGAGAGAAAGAACTTTGCTTCCCCAAGCCATTTTCCCACATCTTCCTTGTTGAGACCACCTCGGTTTGCCCTTAACTGGGATAAGATCAGCTTCTAGCTGATTCTGAAATTGCAATAGCCATAACTTTTTTTGGATCTTGTTGACCAGGGAAAAATAAATATTTCCTAGTGAAGTGTGAAAAATTTCTATTCTGCAGCTTGTCAGGAACAAGAGCTATTATTATTTCTTTAAAGATACTGTGATAGCTGGACGTTCTCATTCCTAGCTTGCTTTAACCAACAGACCGTTTTGCAGCAGACTTCATGTGTTACCTGACCCCTGACGCTGTTTGTAGGGTGGCTCAAGGGGTCTGTGCCTGTGAGCAGAATTAAACACCAGTGTCTTGTTCAGTTTCCATGATGGAATCTAATAAAGGTACTGTTCATAAAAGCAAATCAGAAGTCTGGATAAACAGTTCTCAGTTGGTTGACTCTCTGTTTAGAGACTGGGTTGGCTGGTTTGTTTTGCTGTTTTTCTTGCGCTCTTTCTATCTCTCTTATTTCTCCTCTTTGAACTACTCTCCTATTTTACTGATGCTTAAAGGCCAGCTTTTCTGGCTCAGTCTATATAAATACATTTAACTGTGGGGTCTTTTCAGACTCTCTTCATAGTGGTGCTCAGTCATGTAGACTCTTCCAGGAGATGTGTAAATTTTTTTTCAATGTCACGTGTAAATGAGGAAGCCCTGTGCCATGAGAATGACAGCGTTTAAGGTTTCTTCTCAAAACTGATTGGCTTTCTGATAGGTAGTGCTGGGAAAGACTGATGGATAAATTGCTATTTTATGATACTCCTAGGGGAAGTGAGGGGTCTATCAGCAGGCCCTCAAATTCTTAAGAAACGCTCACCTTCGAGGCTTTCTTGGCATATTGGCTTCTTCAGTGTCTGAAATCGGAAGGTACCTTTTAAAGTATATATGGAGATAGACCTGTGAAAGTACTGAAGCTTTTGTGAGGAGTCTGGGTTGTAGTATTCTGAATTAGCTCATAAACTTTATATGCTCTCAGTGCAGTTTACATGTGCTGTTGAGCTGTGAACATCTCACTAACTCAGGCTCAGGGTGCAAAGTGTCATTCTGTTCCACTCGTTTGGGAACCCTTGAAGTAAAATGCTCTATGTACATCATGATGTTGGTTTCCAGCATCTTTCCATATACTTGTGGACACTCCTAGCTTTTTTTGGATTCCTGGTTACCTTTTCTCATCATCTCTTGTCACCACATAAAAAAAATATCAGTACAACGTTTTGATGGAGGTGCTGCAGGAGGTCCTGGGTATTAATTTTTTTGAACCTTTGTGTGTTAAGAGTCACTTTCTTTGAAGTTCAGTTCTCTTTCAGTTCCTGTTTCAAGTTTCAAATGCCTGGCATACAGCGTAGCATTCATCCGACCTCTCAGTGTTTGCGGCGGGTTACAATCTGTACACCCCCTTCCTGCTTCCAGCCTTTTTGGTCTTTTAAAGACGTGGGCACACACTAACTATTCTGCTTCTCGTGAATGATACTTCATGAGTTTCTGCTAGACCAGCAGCATGGAATGCTTGAGACAAGAACTGGTGGAAACACCTGCTGAATGTAATCCATGGAGGTAGACAGGTGACTTCTAAAGGGTTGGGGACAGGTTCTGAGCTACCTAAGGTAGCTAGTCATACAGCTAGTCAGCATCTGAGGATGGCATGTTGAGAAAGACCTGAAGTATGAGGGTGACTTTGGGGCTGTAAGATGTGCTTCTAATTGCTAGAAAATGTAGGGCGTTGATTCTTTTTCTGAAGATCGTGAGAGCCACTGTTTGGGCTTAGCATCTGGCCTGCTTTTTCTTTTGTCGCCCCCTCCTTAATGTCTGAGTAAGCTCTGTGTGTTACGACTACCAAATCTGGGAGAAGTCTTTCTGGTTTTGGGAAGACTGGGAGATACTCTTCTTGTAGCTGACTGGCAGGTTGAGGGAGACTTTGCTGTGCTAAAGAATAAAAATAATAACAATCATACATCTGTAGTCTGAAGGGAGTTTTCAGCAGCTTGTTAGGCTTTTGGGGGAGATGGGATAAGCATATTCTTTAATAAAGAACTTGGTTTGAAATTTCTTGGCGCAGTACGTACTACAATTGTAAGTGAGCATCTCTTTATTGACTGACTCTTGTTAGATGTTATCCCAGCCAGAAGAAAACTTACCTAATGTCTTCTCAGAACTTCTTACTGTATCTTCTTCTCTGAAAGCTCACAGATTTGTGCTGAGAATTTTTTGCCATATTCAAAAAGATCTAAAAGGTTGCTTAGTCGTTGCGTTACAAGGGTTTTCAGATGGAGAATGTAGAGAACATGTAAAAGCAGTAGCATGGAATGCTGATAACCTGCACTGCTGCCGGAGGTGATACTGCTGTTAGGAGGTCTGTCTTAATTGTATCAGGAGCATAAATACAGCATTTTACTTCTAATGAAGCAAATTGAATCCTCATCATTACTAGTTATTTCTGATTAAACTCTTACTGCTTTACAAGGTGAAATAAAATTGGGATGTGTAACAGTTAAGGTATTTTGTTTCCTTCATATAACTTGCATAGAAGAAGCAAATCTTACTTGGTCATCTGAAAAGAAGTTACTTGAAATGTTCTAGGATGAGGATAAACCAAGTGATATGGTAGTTTGAAAAATGGGGTATTACTGAGGGAGTTGATGAGGTTTCCTTCCACCAACTTCAAGAATTTATTCCCCCTTGTTCTCTTTAATCAGCAAATGCAGGCTTCATTTGGTAAGTAAGAGGAAATAACATCAGCATGGTAACACACTTCAAGCAATGTGCAGTAGGACTTAGTCTTATGCATTTAATCAAAAGCTCTTGGCTTGTTTAACATTTGTCATATGCTGTGTAAGCGAAAGGTGTGAGTTGTAAAAGAAGCTGCAGAAAACTGTTTCTCATGACCCTACAAAATTTTTTATCTTTGTGAAGAGTCCCTTGGGGTGTGTCATACACGTAAAAGTATATACACCCCCACCTCCACCCCGAAATGGAGCATACATGGGTATGTGCTCAGCCAAAGACAGTTTGTAGAGATTTGACATAATCTCTAATTAAGTTCTGCTTTCTCTTGGTTTTGCAGCTCAGAAACAGAGCTCCTGCTTCTTGTAGTCATACAGGTTTTTTCTGTAACCGGTTTTTTCCTGTTGTGTATGTGAAGGATGGTATTTCTTAAATCTCAAGCTTTGGGAAGGAAGCAGAATTCTCTGCTAATGTACAGGGGTTTATTTTTATATTTTATCTACTCATGATATTCAGCTACCTATTTCCTGTAGCCTGTATTTTGGGGAAAAATTCTTATCATCGCACTAATTTGTGGAACTTCAGTTTTCTACAGATGTAGTATCTATGATGTGTGTTATTATTTATAGATACTTCTTGTGTAGTCATTAAGATATGCGTTTTATATGACTGCAAATGTTAAGTTTGCAATCTACATAAACCCGTGGAGTGGATTTGTCAATATAATAAGGTTTCCAGGTGGGCAAAAGTTTATTTGAAATCACTCTTCAAGATAGTTACTCATTGTTTCTGTTCTGAAATTTCTTACTCGGTCTTTTCAGTTGTGCTAATTGTTTGCTTCCTGGTTAAAAAATTTACTGTAGTCTGTGAGGCTGTCAAGGGCTTAAATTTAAAATCATATGCCCAGCTACAAAAGGCAGAACTGTGCATAGATCCCTTGACACTGGTGTTAAAGTAGGAAACTTAGAGCATCCATTTTATTTGCTAGTTTTTTTGGCACATGAGCTTTTAATGATAGTAAATTAATTAGGGAAGTAAGGATAATAACACTTGTATTATAGGAGTTCTTTAGCTACTTTGTTTCAAATGAGAGAGGTCGAAAACAGTGAAATGATTACTCTGTTTTGGTTAATCTTATCAGAGATTTGTTTTATAAATAAATTGTTTTCTCAGCAGAATGGAGGGTTTTAACAGTCCAAGTAGCATGCATGGCTTTACCTTACCTCTACCCTTATCTTAGAAAATGAGGGCCTGTGATTTGAGTGCACAAAGTCAGTTTCTTCATGCTCAGAGTTAAATATGTTATATGGCTAGCCGAAGAACTGTGTGCTTCAAGTAACTGTGAGGAAGAATTGAGACTGAGTAACAGTGAAGACTGGAATAGCTTTATTCTTTCTTTCAGATTTCGACCTATTAAAGGAAGGCAAGAAGAACTAAAAGAAGTGATTGAACGTTTCAAGAAAGATGAGCACTTAGAAAAAGCCTTCAAGTCCTTGACGTCAGGTGACTGGGCCCGGCACTATTTTCTTAACAAGAACAAAATGCAGGAAAGGTTGTTCAAGGAACATGTAGGTGTATTTGTAATTAATGTGCTTTTTCAGATGGTTGAAAGGCTAAGAAAATGTAAAAATTTCTTAGGAGTGTAGCAATAGTAAAGGACACTAATCCACTGCTCTGTTACACATTGTTTGTTTGATTGCTTTTTAACAGAAACTTCCTTTGTTTTTTAAAACCCAGCTAGCTTTCCTCTACAATACCACTTTTTTTTGAGTTAACTTACCATTGCCTTTTATTTAATAGACATGTAGAAAGGAAAATACATTTGCCACTTTTGCTGTTGGCTTAAGTCACAAGCAGAAGAGAGAAGACATACTTCTGAGAGACAAAAATTTTGAGGACTTCTTTCGTTCTTCAGAAGGGATTTTCTCCCCCCTCCCCTTTTTTTTGTTTGTTTTTTGTTGGGGGTTTTTTGTATGTTTTGGGTTTGGTGTTTTGTTTTGTTTTTTAACTTACAGTTATTGCAAATCAAATTGTGTGACAAAGGTAAACAGAGAAGCTTTGCTACCTCAAAATACCTCTGTTGTTTCGGGTATAGGGGCTTTATGTGGGAGTGTTATTGGTCTTCCTCCACTTCCCACACGCCAGATCCACTTCGTATAAAGGTTGTTGCCCCTCAAAGTTGTAGGGAAATCATAGTACTTCTTTAGTGTGGGAGGGGAAAAAGAAAAAACTCCTTCAGGAGTGAGTGCATTGTTCTCAGATACAACCAAAAGGAATTTGGCCTACTTTAAAGTGCATCAAATGTAGTAGTGTAGAAAAGTAGGCAGCAAATGCTACTTTCCCAAAGTGTTTTTTGCGTAATACAACTGCGCTTTCACTAAAAAGAAGTGATGGAGTAATCTCTGAATTCAGTAGATTTGTCATAGAAGTAATATATTTTTCAGAACTGGAAAGAATAAAATTGGATCCAGGAAGTTGTTAGGTCTCTGTGGATCTTAAAGATGTGAGCGGAATTCTTGAATGCAACTACTCAGTGACTTTAAGAAGAAATTACACATTTTCATTGGTTGGGCCAATTTTATAGCATTCGAGGCACCTTTAAATTTTTTTTAAACTCTTTGGATAGTCCATTATCCATGGAAGGGTTCCTGCAGGTCACTTTGAAGAAGTAAGTTTAACATAATGCGTATAGCTAAAATTTATAATCAGGAATGCATTTCAGCAAACAACATCCCATTGCAGTATCCATTTTTTGTGGGGTTTTTTTGTGTAGTTCACTGACTTTCATTATTTTTATAGAAAGTTCCTCACTGCTTTTGATTTGCTTGTAACAGAAGAGTACTGTTTTCTTTCTTCACAGGTATTTATTTATTTACGAATGTTTGCAACTGACAGTGGGTTTGAGATCCTGCCTTGCAATCGGTATTCTTCTGAGCAAAATGGAGCCAAAATTGTTGCAACAAAAGAATGGTAAGAAATACATGCATTCTGTTTCTGTCAGTTATTTTGAAAGATTCCAAAAAAGATACTAAAAACGTACGATTTAGAATTAAAGCTGCAACCAGTTAAATGCAAAGTTCTGTATTTCTACTTACAAATTAAATTTGCTGTCTGTTTTTGCCAAGTACTTAACACACAACACATGCATCTGTAAAATATTCCTTTGTATATTTGGACATAGCTATACCATTTTCAGTATACAAGTTTTTTTAACCTTATTTTCAGTCAGATAATTATTTTCCTATAATCATGAATTGTTGGCCTCCTGTGAGAAACACGAACATGTCAAGACTCATTATGCCAGATTTGTTACACAACAAGTAATCGTGGGGAAAATTAGTTTTTCACCTCTCTGAAAAAATAAATAATTTAAATAAATACATAAAGATAAATTTCTCCTGGAATCACAAAGTTGGAAGTCCAGTGGCACATTTGAGTCTCATTATAAGTATGTCTATGGCAGCACCAGCAGATCCCTGGGTTAATTCAGATTTTAAAATCTGTTTTCTCCTCCCCCCATAATTTATGTTTGTTCTGCTTTGTGGCAGTACATACTCATAACAGCACATCTGAGATGGTGATATGCTATTGTGCGTGGGCTAGGGTCGAGTGGGTAGACATTACTCTGGCAGCATAGCCGGTAGGCTTGCTGTTATTGTGGGGCTACGGCCATGGTGTGTTGGAGAGTTAAGCTTTAAGAAGGTTGAGGCCAGTGTCTACCTCTTCATGACCATAGCTGGAAGTTCCACAACCATGATATAATCAGTATTTTTGGGGTTGGTTTTTTTATTTTTGTTGTTTGAATTCTCCCCTTGACTGATTGTTTGGAGTATTCAGGTATTTTGGAAATTAATTAACTTTCCACGCTCAAAATCTTGAGTGACCTGAGAGTGAGCAAGGCAGGAGGGCTGCTTCTTAACCCTGCCAATATCTGGAAAACTGTCGAGACTCAAAACCGATAAGAGTTCTCAGCACTCTATGAAAGGAGAATTTTGCACGTAAAAGGCTTGGCTTCTAGTTTGTGTCCCTCGTGTATATTTAGTATCTCCATACTCATCTCTATCAGAGTAACCTGGCCAAAGTTTAAAATGGACACTCTAAAGAGCAGTGGAAACAGTGCCCTTGCAAGATAACTTCTTCCTAGGCTGCGTGTTGAGTACAGTGGCAGATAGGCTGTCTGCACATGGTGTCATGGATTTGTTGGCTTTTGTTGGTCCTTATGTCATCGTCATCCCCTGGCCCACCCTCCAAGCGGTCTATTTCAAGGATCAGTTTCATGCTGAAGAATTACTTGTGACAGAGGAAGACATCTTGTATAAATTGTGGTCTTTTTCTAGTCAATACTGGGCCTTTTTTAAGAAGCCATGGAGTTCTAAGCATCTTCACTATGCTGTGTTTTCCTAGCCAAAGGAAGAAGTAGAGGGAATGCTAACAAGAGCAGCTGGAGGAAGTCAAAATCTCTTAAGCACTGATGGGGAGGGACTGTGCACAAATTAAAAAATCTTTCTTTTGGTTTTAACAACTGCAGA
Organism: Arenaria interpres; assembly: GCA_013399435.1. Taxonomy (NCBI): domain Eukaryota; kingdom Metazoa; phylum Chordata; class Aves; order Charadriiformes; family Scolopacidae; genus Arenaria; species Arenaria interpres. Next base: position 50,777 of record VXAK01010001.1, read on the forward strand.
AGATGAAGTAATCAACTCCTGCAATTTCTTGCTTGCAGTCTCAGGAAATTGTAGAAACAATGGTGGTAATGTCTGTCAGAATTGCTGTAATTGGTTCCATATAGTAGCATAAAAACATTTATTTCCTGTCTGATAAAAGGCCTATTTGGCCTAATATCCTGTCTCTGACTGAACTAAAACATGAGGTTTATAGGGACTGAGAAATGGTTTACAAAACACTTCCCATTATTGACAACTTTTATTTCTGTGATACTACTTTGTAATTTTGGCATATGTATTCTTATTCCTGCTACTCTCTTTTTTT
>VXAK01010001.1:51133-97030 GCA_013399435.1 Arenaria interpres
CACTAAAGGAAACGAAATGATAAAATTGAATTACTTGTGGGCTGTATTGCTGAGCTATCAGAAATGGAAGAAAACATGCTGCTGAGACATGGGGAAAATGACTTCAGTGTCATGTATTCCACACGGAAAAACTGTGCACAACTGTGGCTTGGTCCTGCTGCATTTATCAATCACGGTGAGTAGTAAGTATAGGAAGCATGTTAAAGGACATAAGTAGTTCCACTCAGAAGTGTTGTTATAGGTGAGCTGAACATGAGAGAACCTTAGAGAAAACGTCTGAATCTGGCATACTGGATGGAAATCCTGTTGGGATTTTCCCAGACCAGAGCTGGTCAGCTGTGAACTGGGAAACTCACAGAAGGCTCTAGGAAGTGATGCCTTCTTCCTTTACAGAGACTTTGGAGCTCAATTAGTGGAGCACATAGTGGTTAACCTGAATTTTTTGTGAACTTGGTCAACAGTAACATATTTCTTAAGTGAACCTTTTGTGCAGAGGTTTAACTGATCCTGTTGCATTTGCATGCTGAAGGAAAAACAGGTAGGATTTAAGAGAAATCGTATTACCTTCAAGAGGAGGGAAACTGAACATTTGTGATAGCATAGGGAAGGGCTCAGAAACCAAACTGTGTGAAAGTAGGGATCTTTTGATGTATAGCTTTGTGCAATACTATCATAACTCCCAGTATTTAGTTGAGATTCTACAGTTATTGAAGTCAGAGTGAATCCTTACTTTAGATATCTACAACTATTCATGTTTCAGGTCTTATCAACAGTTAATTGACTTTATCTTTTGGACCTTTTTCAGATTGCAGACCTAACTGTAAGGTAAGCAAGAAATTAAAAGTAAATAAATAAAGCACCCCACTTTTTTTTTTTACCTTTGTCCCTACCCCTTTTCCTACCCAACTTTTTCTTTTTTTTTTTTTCTTATTCAAACTGTTCAACCTTAATTATTAATTTCTCCCCCCTTCCTGTCATCTCCTTCCCCAGTTTGTATCAACGGGCAGAGATACGGCATGTGTGAAAGCTCTAAGAGATATTGAACCTGGAGAAGAAATCTCTTGTTACTATGGAGATGGTTTTTTTGGAGAAAATAATGAATACTGCGAATGTTACACCTGTGAAAGGTATGAATTGATGTAGATAAGTTTCAAATGGAATTAGGCATATTCATGATATATTTTGTGAAACTGAAAGTCCTTGATTACAAGTACCCAGACTTCAGGACACATTATAATTGCTTCCTGCCTATTTGTTGTAATCATTGTTTTATTAATGTTGTTACTGAATGGTCATGTTTCCTGAGAGCTCCTGCATTCTCTTATTCTTTTGATTCTCAGTTTTGTAGATAACCTACAAGCTGAATAACAAAGAAGAAATGTCGATTCTTAAAAATATTTGTACTGAGTAAAGTAGAATTGGAAGGAAAAGCAGTTGTAGCTGCTATAAGACCATTAGCAACTGGCCCCCAACTTTTGGGTTTTTTTTGGTACTAGAAAAAGCAAATTTCATTAATGTTTTCTGTGTTGACCTGAAGCTCTCTTCTGCTGGGAATGGGCAAGGTAGTTTTCACCATGTGTTACTAGAACTTGGGGGGTTGTGGATTCAGAAAGATCTGCTGGTTTGAACAGTACTTTCTACGTGTGTGGTTCCAACGTAGTTTCTTCACAAAATCAGTTGAAATAATTCCATAGTTGGATTTTGCCATGTTAAAACTTACTGTGAGCATGAAGGCTCAACATTATTTGTGAGAGCTTCACTTAGTTCCAGGAGGAACTACAGAGAACATAAACCAGTTCTGTTACTGCTTGACCTAACTGTAGAGAGAAAAATCCTATAAAGGACAAAATATTAATCATATTAAGAAATAGCTTAGTGCACCTCCATATCAATAGTTTAATAATCCTACCTTCATTTTTACTAGCTAGTTTGGTCACTAACAGTTTATACAATTCAAGGGAAAACTTTCTGGTGTGGACCTCCAAGCTCATACAATGTTAGTAGATCATTCCAAGTGAAGGGTACGGTCTCAGACTTTATAGAGCTGCAAGTGAAAATGTGCTTCAGTCCTGGGAGCTGCTTAGTATTGAATAAATAGGCACCGTGATTGTTCTTTCCTTGTTACATGGAGTTACATGTTTCTTTTTGCTCAGGTTCCTTTGATTGTTGATTTTAATGTAATACAGATATACTTTCTCTTTCAGGACAAACAAATTTTTGGTATCCAGACATTTTCACTTATCTTTCATCTTCGTATTTCAAGTGCATGAAAATGTTATATTTTAAAGCTAACACTTGGGTAGTTCTAACTTCAGGAATCTGCTTCTCAGTCACAAGTCTGTGTTACATCAATCAAATATGAGATGTTTGAGCAAGGAAAAATGAGTCCTTACTAACACTGCACCTTGATACACCACAAAAAAAAAGAAATCTATAAATTACCCAATTTTGACTATGCTGTAAAGGGTATTAGTTTGTGGTGTTAAAATGCTAGACTTCTAAGAATCTGTGGGTACATTTGGGAGCTGTGGGAAGGTTGGCACTGTACAATTCTTTTTCCTTTTCAAGCCTCCAAAAATCGTCACCAAGAAAATTTGCATATCTTTACATATGCGCATGTACTCTTTTTAGGTGAGCCTGCTGTTCATGCTGGCTAACTGAGCACCAAAGGTGACCTGTCAGAAGACAGTCATGGTTTTTATAGCACTGTTACTACTTTCTGACCTGAATTGGCTGTTGCTTGTGCAAAGTTCAGTCTAGTATCTTAAGATGCCTGCATCTTGCAGCATTCAAAATAATACTGAAAGAATGTTACTTACCAAACAAATATTAGTTTGAGAACAAGTATCGTGTCTGCATAATAATTAACCTTGTGGAGCTTGAGATCTTGTCTGATCTTTTTGGTGCACTTTTGGTTGAGTTTTGTAGATCTTCTTCCAGTACAACACACTGAAATCCAAACTGAAGTTGTCTGCAGTAAATCTGTGAAGTGCAAGCGTACAGGATTATTAAAAAGTGTGAAAGCAATCCTAGTAGTAGTGCTTTAAGTGCAAGTAGAGGAATTCTTTATCTTCATGCTTTTCAGTGATTGCTTCAAAAGAAAAATAAAATTACGAGGTTTGCTCAGCCATTTCATTTTCGTGGTAGATACGTATTGGAGTCTTTCAGTAACAAAGAAACACAGAATTATTTGATAATTTTATTCCTTTTTCTGTGCTTTTCAACTCTTGATGATGCAGTAACAAGCATTGTACCTGAAGCTGGTAATTTTTTACTAGCCTGATGTGATTACAATAAAATTAAGTTGTTACCTAGGCTAATATATAAATAGTATTTCAAACTACGGTATATAATTTTCACTTGTATAATTTGACTATTAAACGATACTAAAATAGGCATATAAAGCAAGGGAAACCTACATTTGCGATTTTTCTTCTTGCAAGAAATAAATGGAAGGTTTTTCTGCACACCTTACTAAAATGAGATAAGTATATAGATATCTTATTAGAACAGTCCACAAAATGCTAATAAATTCAGTGGTTATTGGTATTCTTTATCCAAGTATACCTGGGATTGTATATGAAAAAAAATTCTAAGTTTATATTAATAGTTACTAATACGTTTTGTTCTCTTTTTCTTTGTAGACGTGGAACTGGTGCTTTTAAATCAAGAGTGGGACTGCCAGCGCCTACTCCTGTGATTAATAGTAAATATGGACTGAGAGAAACAGATAAACGATTGAACAGACTTAAAAAGTTGGGTGATAGCAGCAAAAACTCAGACAGCCAGTCCGTCAGCTCTAACACTGATGCAGATACCACTCAGGAAAAATCTAATGCAAGTAAGTAAGGGGAAAAGCTTGGAGTGCAGGATTAAAGGTTTCATAAAAACATGAAAAACTTTTACTGTGGTGGAATTCCTCTCTTGGTGCTGAGATACATCTCAGATACCAGTCTTTAAAACTGTAACGTGTTCAGGAATCTGAAGGCAATTTAAATAGCAAATTCACAGTTTTCCTTAAGTGTCGCCAGAACAGTAGGGTTATATTCTTGGTTTGGTGTTTGTTTTGTTTTATTTATATCAAAAGTAAATAGTGTCATATTTCTAAACATGTCAGTTAAAGTTCTATTAATAATGAATTTCAAAATACGGTAAACTATCATATGCAGTAGTATCGTTTAGGAAAGAAAACTTACATAGTTTGAGTTAATCTACATTCTCTAGGAAAACAGTTTTAAAATAAATACTCTTAGTAGAGATTGTTAAACAAATAACAATTTCCTTTAGACATCATTTTAATTGGACACCTATTCCGTCTCTACATTCAGGACTCACAGTTAGGTACCTGTTCTGAAGTGAAAGTGCACAGTTAGTAGTCTCTGAAGAAATCAGAAGGGATTTTTGTTCCTGATGCTCTTGAGAGGCTTCTCTTTATGGAGTAGTGAGTGTCCCCTCTCCCCCAGTTTAAGTCATTTATATTTTGTGTCAATTTTGACTTAACTAGTGAATAGGTTTGGAACCACGTAAAATATTGTGGTTCCACCTGTCAAAAAAAAAAAGAAAAAAACACTTCCCAAAACCCTCTTATGATCTCTAATTGCAAAGCTTTAGAGTTGCAGCTTTGCTTGGGCAGACTAAACTCCTTTGCTTACCATATCAGGTGACAAAGAACTGGATATTTGAGTTAGTTAAGGGTTAGTAGTTAAGGAGTTCGGGTTCTTTTTCTTCCCCCTGTAGGAAAATTATCTAGGGTTAATACTAGAATGTGCTGATCCTCAGATTTTGCTAGAAAAACTGTGGATAATGTGAGATGGATTTAAAAACAAACAACCCAAAAAAAACCAGAAGAAATTCAGTAAAACCCAAACTTGGTATGTTGGGAGCAGTGAGGGAAGTGTACCTGGAATTTAGGTGTACTTCTGATGTGTTTGACAATTCCTTTCATGTCTGAGTTGAAAGTTAAGCAGTCTTGCTCCTCACTGTGTGCTGTCTAGCCTGTTCCACAGATTTTGATGAAGTGTTTAAAATTAATGAAGTAAATACAGTATTTGGGAGTGGGAAACTCGGGATAAAGCAGTGTCGTAACAAAAACACTTTTTTCTTTTGCAGCTAACAGAAAATCTTCAATTGGTGTAAAAAAGAACAGCAAAAATAGAACATTAACAAGACAGTCTATATCAAGAATTCCAGCATCATCAAATTCTACCTCATCTAAACTAACTCATATAAATAATTCCAGGGTACCAAAGAGACTGAAAAAGCCTGCAAAGCCTTTACTTTCAAAGATAAAGTTGAGAAATCAGTGCAAAAGGCCAGAGCAAAAGAATGCTTCTAGAAAGCTCGAAATGGGAAATTTAGTTCTTAAAGAGCCTAAAGTAGTTTTGTATAAAAACTTGCCCATTAAAAAGGATAAAGAATTGGAGGGACCAGTCAAAGTTGCAGTCTCCAGCGGATGCTTAACAAGGCATGCAGCAAGAGAACATAAACTGAATTCTGTGAAAGGTGCTCATGAGCATGGTGATATACCACCCTGCACATACATAACAAGGAGGTCAATGAGAACAAGAATGAATTTGAAGGAGACCTCTGACATAAAGCTTGAACCAAATAGGTTGGATAGCTATAAGAGTAACTTGACCGGAACGCAATCGGACGTTTTGGAGCAGCAGTCCCATGTGACAAATGAAAACGATGTGGCTCATGGACCATCACATAAAGGGGATATTAGGTGCCAGAAAAATGATGCAGGTGTGTCAAAAAAGAAATCTCGACAAGGAAAACTTGTGAAACCACCGGCAAAAGTAGAAGAAACTGATACTACGCACAATACACCTGTGAAAGATGAAGTACCGGATTTGATTAGTTCTCATTCAGAACTCGGAGAGAGGAATAATGTTGTGGACGCGCCTGTTGGCTATAAAGACTGTATCCCTGGGTCTGGTGGCTGCTCTGTTGTAACGTCTGACAATTTTAAAGCAAAAGACAGCTTTAGAACTGCAAAAAGTAAAAAGAAAAGACGAATCACAAGGTATGATGCACAACTTATCCTTGAAAATAGCTCTGGGATTCCTAAACTGACTCTTCGTAGACGCCATGATAGCAGTAGCAAGGCAAATGACCAAGAAAGTGATGGAATGAATTCTTCAAAAATAAGCATCAAATTAAGTAAAGACCATGAAAAAGATAATAATTTATATGTAGCAAAGCTAAATAATGGGTTTAACTCAGGATCTGGCAATAGTTCAACAAAATTAAAAATACAGCTAAAACGAGAGGAAGAAAACCGAGGGACGTACCCTGAGGACCTTCATGAAAATGGTATGTGTTGTAGTGAAACTCTCTCCCTTTTGGAGTCGAGAATGGAAGTAGATGATTATGGTCACTATGAAGAAGAAACAGCAGATGAATCTTCATCAGAAGAGGATGATGAAGAGGAAGATGACTATGATGATGAATTTGATGACTTTATTCCTCTTCCTCCAGCGAAGAGATTAAGGCTTATTGTTGGCAAGGATTCAATAGATATTGATATTTCTTCCAGGAGGAGAGAAGATCAGTCTTTAAGGCTCAATGCATAAGCTTATAGGTCTTAAACTGACCTGGATGTCATTTTTAAAAAAAAAATTAAAAAAAACAAAACAAAAAAAACCAAACACAACAACCCTACAACAAAAAAAAAACCCAACAAAAATTCCATTTGATTATTCCTCAACTGAAGAACTTTCTGAAAAACTTAGTGGCAGCACTTCTTAATTGTTTATTCACCTATCAACATAATATTGTAGAAAGTGTACAGCATACTGACTCTTCTTAAGTCTGATTTGTGCAGATTTTTATTGTACTTTTTAATAGCCTTCTTATGTGCAATTCTGAGTTAGAGGTAATGCTCTGTTGTAAAATAAAGGCTCAAGCAAAGTTATGAAATTGCATCAAATCTTTCCATGCAGGACAATGAGAATACAGTGAGGCTACATAATTATTTTTGATGAGTAAGAGCATTAGTTTGCTCTTACTATATTTGACTAAACAATTAAAAAAAAATAAATCATAGTAGCAGCATATTAAGGTTTTCTAGTATATGTTAATATCACCAGCAATGATCTACAGCTTTTCGATTTATTTGCTAGATGTTTTTTTTTCCCCCCTCGGAGTTTGTCAGTTTTAACACTGTATGCTGTCCCAGACGTACTGTTTGTGGCCTTTGTTATAGTAGCAAACCGTTGGTTGGAAGTCAAATTGATTTCTTTAAAAAAAGAGGAAAAAAAAATGAAAAGGTGTTGACAATTTGCTGACTTTTTAGTACATTATATGTACAAGGGTAGCAGTATGCAGAATAAAAGTTTGGATATGGTGTATTTATTGCTTGTTATGTAAATTAAACACCTTGTATTTAACACTTTTCAATACTTTTAGATAAAATTGTTCTTTGCAAGAATGATTGGTGCTTATTTTTTCAAGAATTTGCTGTGAAATAATGTGATTACAATGGGCAACATTTATCCAATGAACTGCAGCTATCCTAAATTGGTTCTTCATATTTTTGTTGCACTTGTAAAATGCTACAAGGAATTTAAAGAAAATCTATTCACTTTAACTTATGATAGTTTTATGAAATTAAAAACAACTAAGTCACAGCTTTTGTTCTGTGGTAACCTATAAATTGTTTGTCTTTTAAGAACCAGTTGTAAAAGACTGAAAAAATATGTATATGTTGTAAATATTTGTGTGTTGTGAGAAATTTTGTCATAAGAAATTGAGATAACTTGCCAGGAGGGTTTTTAAGTTTAGAAATACATCCATGCCAATAAAATAGGAAATTGTAAACCTAGTTTTAAACTCTGCATCAGTTGGAGTTCTTTGCTCATACATAGTTCACTTAATACTTCAGAGTCTGCTTTATAACAATGAAGAGCATCAGGGCAATCTTTGGCTCTTTTGGTTTTTAATAAAAGAATGTTAGGAAACTTCTGGGCACAATGAACTTGTTTATATATATAAATCGGCTCATTTATAAGTCTTTTCTTTGAAGCAGGTATAAAATGTCATAGTTGGCATAACTGTATAGCAGTTTGGTCTGTCGTATTTGTGTTTTTACTCAACCATGGATTAAGGTTTAGAGTTTTTGTATCTAGGGGTGTAGAAACAGAAGTTGCCGCATAAAACATGTGCTGTTGGATGAGCTGAACCCGCTGTTGGCCGCATAGTATTTTCATGCCAAGTCCAACACTCTCTACCCAGAAGAGCAAGAGCTTGAGTTACAGGCGACCACTCTGTTATTACCCACTTGTGAGAGCGCTAGTGGAAACGGGTGGGTGAATTTGATTGTAATGGTTTGGCCCATCTCTCACCCTCACAGAAATGAAGGATTTTTACAAAGAAACCCTTCCAAATGCATTTCAGTAATTTGCTAGACTGCAAATGGGGTTGTGGAATCTGCCTTCATCTTGCTTCCCTTCTGTATTCTTAGCAGATAATTAAGTGTAGAATTAAACAATAATACTTGTAATTTTGTTTTTATAATGTCCAGTCTCTCTTAAAGGCCAGCTGTGTCTCATGTACAGAGTCTATATCATTTTTAAAAATGGGTAAGCCTGTATGTAATGCAGTTTCTCGTGTCAGACATGTGCTTTTCGTTCACGGAAGACTGAACACAAAAGCTTTGGTGTAAGGTGACACTTTGAGTACTGAGGTGGATTGTTCTGTGGGATTTTTAATTGTACTCTACCATATAAAAATGGGTTATTGGAAGTTGGGTGACAGGGAAGCTGGCTGTGTTACTAAGGGCTTGCTTTGTAGTAGGAGCTTGACGGGCAAACAGTTGGTGACAGCTAACAGTAGCACAGCTCTTTCCTCAAGAATTCACTCGCGTTTTCAGTGTGTGATGTGTCTTGCAAGCACGTGGCTGTATCAGGAAAGAGGCGAGGAGCGGAACAGCGCGTCTGCGTGTTTTCTGTTCCCTGCCCAGAGGTTACGGCCGACCGCAGCCTGCCCTGGGGCAACAGTTCCCCTGCTTTGCTCCAGAGTTCCATTTTCTTGCCCCTCTTCTGATGCTCCTGCTTGCAGGCTGGTGCCGAATGGTCCTCTGGCAGTCTTGGTGGCTCTAGTGGAAGGCCGTGGGTTTGCAGAAACGTAGATCACCTGGGGATTTGAGGAAGAGGGGGCTGATGCAGCAAGTCAGCATTGCCAGCCGTTGCTGGTATTGCCTGACCAGTACTGCTGGAGTGGGCTTGCTGAACCCGCATGGAGCAGTGAAAGCAGAGCATGAAACGGGTGGCAAAGAAGCTGCAAGAGGATCCTGCCTTAGGAGAACTGCTTTGCTTTTCTCTGGTGCCGAAGTACAAGCAGCTCTTGGGGCATCAGGAACTCTGGATTGCTCTTGTTCATTGCACAACCTTCTTGAGTTGTAGAACTTGGAACAAAAGCTTTTAGTCATTTCCAGGGTAGACCAGTCCGTAGCTGTGTCCTGCTACACAGATATTTTTTGTGTGTGTTACAGATGCCTTGAAAATAATCAAATGTGTTTCCCCAAGCTGATCATCACGCTGGCAGGGGTTGCACAGCCCCAGTCTCTTCTGTCCTTCCCCTGCTGTAGAAGACGACTTTTTCGTTGTTGTTGTTGTCGTCGTTTATGTGAATTGGCAGAATGTGATGGTTCCCTGACCTTAGAGGTAGGGGAGGATGAATGTTTGTGTCACGTGTATGAGAACCTGACGATGTCGGGGTGTTTCTCGCTGTCCAATTAGACCACAAAGCACCATGAAGTTAATAGTAATTTGACTGTTGGGGACCCTTGTCTGGTCTCCATGTCTCTCATTTCCCAAGACACTGGTAGGAAAAGATGCAGCAGCCGGGTGGGTTTAGGGTGACCACAGCACACCTTTTAGCAGGTGGAGGAACTGGAGGAAGTGTGTTAAAGATGGGCTTTGTCAGCGAGTTTTGTGTTACGTGTAACAGGTTGTGAGGCTCGGAAGGAAACGTCACAACCACCGTGAAAATGGCAGGTTGGCCGTGGATCCGTGAGGATCCCGGCACCGGCAGCGCGCACTGAGCTGCCGTAGGGGTGAGGAGAGGTTTAGCGGGAGCTTTTGGGCGCTTGGGCAGCAGATGTGGCTGGTGGCCAACTTGCACCTTTGGTAGGGTAGGGGAAAAAGTGTTGATTCTTTGTAAGACAAAACCAAATACTGTTTCTTCACAAATCAGCGATACGGAGTTGTGAGTCATCTTTAAAAATGAATAAATAAAAAAAAATGCAGTGAGCATGTGGGAGAGCGAGCACTCCGAAGTGCTCTGCTCAAGTGAAAGCTTGCTTTTACTTGCTGTACAGTAAAATTGCTGCAAAATACATTACAGGCAGTTCGATACGGTTCGTGTTGATCCCAAAGAGACAAAGGATTCGCTCAGTTTCTGTCTGCCTTGGATAGGGCAGAGTAACCCTTCCCGTGTCTCTTTGGAGTGATACAGAATGGTACTTCACATTTATTTGAGGAGGAGTGATTTCATTGGAAATACCCAAATACGAATCAAGCCTCTCCTGCTTCACGTGTATGGGGACACTTCCCTGGACATTGGGGAATTTCCGGAAAACTCCTTGTGCTGAGAAGCAGCAATGCTTCTGCAAACAGCAGAGGCCTGTAATTTGTCAGATGTTACTATAGTATTGTCTGAAATTGAGTCACCCCCTGAACTAATCAAGTGTGCTCTTTTTCTACCTCATCTGTAGCTCCGGCTGTACTGTGCAGGCAGGGACCTTGGGACTTGCAAAAAATTGTGTCTGATAAAACTGCTGTGGATTCTCTACAAGATTAACGTGAATGTCCTGTTACTGCCTTTTTTCTTTCTTTCTTCTGTTTTTCACATGCTCTTTTCTTTTTTTCCCTCCAGTGTATTTGTTGGGCGTTAGGTGCTGTCTCTGTTCGTACTTTGGATGCTCAGGTATTAGCTTGCGTGAAGTTCACAGTCCCACAGTTACGCTGTTGTTCACGATGCGTTGGCTGTATTTGGTCCCACCGCCAGCCACTGTGTGTTAAACGCGCCCGAGGTACTCCCCAAAGTGCGTATTCGGGGCTGCTCGGGGCTGCTGGTTTTTCCTGGTTTCTTTTTGTCCGTCTTGCCTAACGCTGCCAGTGCATGCTCTTTAAAATAAACTCAGAAACAAGAATGATTTTGCTCCCCATAGTTGTACGGTTGGTTGGCCTTTTTAGAGTGAAAGGGTAAAGGTTTGGGAGCTGTGCAGAATAAGACTTACTGAAAATTAAAGTCACTTAAGTATGCATTATATCCACTATTATCATGTGTTTTCCTAAATCCCCTTCCTTCCCCAGTGAGTATTCTGTTTGGGCTGGGCCATAACTAAACCTATGGCCTTGCGTAATCTCTGTTGTCTTTTCCTAAACTCTTGATTTCCCCAGTTTTCAAGGTTATGGAAGCTTTTCTGTTTTCAGGATCGGTTCTCGACGGCGACCCTAGCCATGGATTTAGCATAACTCTTTTTTGCCTGTTGTAGCTGCTGCTTTTTCCCCCCCAAGGGAGCTGCTGTGGTCGTCATGCTTGAGTTCACGTATCTTATTTACACTAATCCCATGAAATGTTTTTATTATTGCAAAGTAGACCTGGTTGTCTCAGTGTTACTCCCCCGCCCCACAGGCAAAGGAAGTCTGTGGCTTCTTCCCAGGCAGCTACGTTTGATTTAACTGTAATTTTACTTGGTTTCATCCTTGCATGAAACTGGATCAGAATAGTTCCTGCCACAGAAACAGCAGGTTACGTGGTGGTGGTGGAGTGCAGGTCACGTCAGCGCCGGAACAGGTATGGGGCCAATTAAGCAGTGTTGCTCAGGAATTTAGTTTAACAAGCAAAGGTTGATGGGTTTGGTAGGGAGTTTCAGTCAAGTGTAGAGCTATCACAACGGGCCCAACAAACCATAGATTTTTCCACTGGTTCTTTATGATGTTCATTAGAAGTCAATTCTATTTCGTAATTAGATTTGTAGCCTTTTCTGCTCCAGTTGCTAAGTTTGGCTGCCACATTTTACAACAGAATTGGTTGTAAATCTAAGGTAGAGAGCAACAACCATAGAAATGTGTTGGACAGGACGTGATTTTATCCATATTTGCATAAATCGTGTATCCACTATTAGGACAGGGCTGACGGGTCATTCACGGTCAGGGTTACCAAAATCTCTGGGATAATACTGGATGCCGAGACAGATGGATAGTCTTTCCAGATCCAGAGATTAAGTCCTCTCCTGTAGCTCAAGTGCAAGGCCCACCCGAAATGTTTCAGAGCCACAGATTATCCGTGGCCCACCCCGTCACAGCAGGCTACAGTCTGGGGGGGTGACCTTCCCAGTGGGGCAGACGGCTAATGCGTCAGCAAATGCTTTCCAACTCCAGAAGTAACAGCAAGCTTTGAGATCCAGCCTTGGGTGTGACCTCATCGTACGCCTTCTTAGAAAGGAAAACACTGTGCTGATGCCTTCAGTATTAACAGTAAAACGGGGTTTGCAGTTACTTTCAAGAACCAGATTTAGGTTTTTAAGTGACTTAAATGATTCTGAAAGTTTTCTTCTTGACGTGGCACAGAAGAGTCCCATAGAGTCCAGCTATTTTAGATCTAAGGTGAAATCCAGAAGCCAAACTACTTATATCCCATTCAAATATGGCACCAAACGTAGGTTCTGAGGTCATGTCAATCACTCCTGAAAATTCAGTGTATTTTCTTTATTTTTCAAAGTTGTGTATCTGTTGACAGCTGAGTAACACACGGATTTCTTTCAGATCTTGAGTTGTTAAATCTGTAGATGCCCCATCCATTTTCTGCATGCTGCCTTTCATTTAAAACGAAAAAAAAATACTGTATTTTCTCTTGGGGGGTGAAGGATATGTTGGGAAGGAAAGGATATGTTTTGAGGCAGAGTAGTTTTTTTATCTTTTCCCATCCTCTCTCAGCTGCCTTGTTAACTTCTGTATTGAAATCGAAAAATAGTTTCACACCCCCAAAAATCCATGCTGTCCCATGCTGCATGGTGTAAGGTTTAAGCCTAGAGTAAGTCCTCATCTGTAGAAGGTACCTCTGGATGCCGAGGCTGGCACTGAGCAGCAGAGATGATTCAGCTGCCTGGAGCCAGTGACTAATGGGGAAGGACTCCAGTTTGGCGAATGTGCGGTGTAACAAAATGAAAATCTTTTCAGGTTTATTAGATTTCTAGCAAAAAGCCCAAAGCTGTTGGTATATCTACTTTTAATTTACAGCAAAGGATGACAAATGTAATTTCTGGTGTAACTAAGCATTTCTCTGTGTTTCAGTTATTTTGGTATAAACAAATAGCATCCAGTGTGAACTCAAGATAGAAGAAAAACAGCAGGCAACAAATGGGAGAAGGATTAAGGAAAGGTTAAGGTATTGAAATACTGAAAGTGTTCTGAACATTTTTGAAAGTTTCAAGAAAACCTGAAATGTAGCAACTTTTTATTAAAGAGCAAAACTGAAAGTCTTACTTTTTTTTTGTGGAAAAGATGACAAAATGTTAGTATTTCCTAGGTTTGTAAAACACAAACTCTAAAGCTGTATTTATAGCTATGAAACACTGATGGCAGTATTTTAAGTGTAGTCGCTTGACAGGGAATGAGTTTACACCACTGGGCTTCAGTCAGTTGTAGGGGAACGGTGGCAGTGTCACCCTTAAACAGGAGTGTGTGAACCTGGTACCTACGTGCAAATCTTACGTTTCCGGTCAGTCCGAGACTGCACGCAGGGAGAGATGGACCTTTTTTGGCCTGAGCCAGGACAGCTTTGCTCACACGAGGTACGTCAGGATGGACAGGACCTCCAGGACCTCCAGAGGCTTGAGGAGGGGGGAAACCCCGAGAGGGATGAGCGATGAGGAGTGCTCGGCAGGAAGGAAGGGAAAGTGGTTGCTGTTGGCTGGTGAGAACACACAGCTCGGATAAGGGATGAGCCGATTGCCGTCTTGTGCTTGCTGGTGTGTAACACATCTCTTGTTAGGTTGGCCAGTAATTACACTGTCAGTGAAAGTGTTGTAATCACGTATTATGGCTGGTGTTATTAGGCTAATCAGTAACTAGTTCATATGTGCGCACCCCTTCTCAGAGCTCTGTCAGGCGGAGCACATGGATGCCACGTCAGTGGCATCAAGCGTCCCATTAAATGGTGTACTTCCCTGCTGGGTCATACAGCCCGACTGCTTCTGTCTGGGAGCTTAATGTTTTACTCCCTCCTCAGCTTTTCCAACATCGCCCTTCCATCGCGTGCAGCTGACCTGCATACAAGATGCAGCTGCTGCCCTAGATGTGGTGCATCTGCAGAGGGAGGAGAGAGGGGTCTGGAGACTGGGAAGAACACAGCTGACAGCTGGTGTCTGGGAGCGCAGAGCGAGCAGTCAGCAAGAACCCAGAGCGGTGCTCCCGGTAGGCACTAATGTTTGTCCTCGGGCTGATGTGGACGGTTGGTGCCAAGCATCACCTTGAGGACCACTGCCTGGGTCAAACTGAGACCTTCACCCCTGTGCAGGTGCAGTGCAGTCTCATCGCTCTGGTGAGGTTGTACTGGCAGCACCAACACAGCCAACAGTGGCCCTGTTGCTGGGATCCAACAACGGCACCTCTTTGCCACTTTAGTTGCTGAACTGGGTGACGTCAGTGATGATGTTCATGTGCCCTGTTACGGCAAAGCCTGTGTCCCGCAAATGCCGGAGGAGGCAGGAGTCGGGGAAAGGGAAGACAAAACGCAGCTCTGGTGGTGGTCTCTCTGCCTTCAGCACTCTGAAGTAGATTCTGTGGATGGTCCTCCCTCCCCCATCAGGAAATGGTGTTACCTCCTGTTGTTCCGTTGAAAAGCCGCGATGTGCTCCCCTTGCCCAGGCGCAGTTGTGGTGGTTAATTGCTAATGGGAAAAACAATCCATCTGGCTCTCTTAGCTTGACCCAGCCTCATGAGTATGTACACAGAGGGTAGCCTTTATGCGCATCTCTGGTCTTGCTGGAGACAGAGGGACTGCTTAGATGTTTAACTTTGGAACTGGGCTTTGTGTGAGACCCATTGGGATAAGAGCTGGGTGCTCTAATTGCATTTCTGTAGCACAGACAGATTTCTTTTGAACATAACCTGAATTCTGAATTTCCTGGGTTTATCACTCTTGCTCTGAGAGAAAACAGTATTGTCCTTGTGGCGTTTTAATCCTTAGAGTACCTAGTTGTAGTCTTAACTTCAAAATTCAGGTTACTGGATTCTGATTGTGAGTGGTTTTCATGGACAGGATACTCACACCCTGTTCCTTTCCAAGGTGTTCGCAAAAGAATTCCTACTTTGCCACAGAAATATTTTTCAGAAGCCATTTTTTTTCCTCTTAAGTTTGTCAAGAAACCCTCAAGCAAATAAAACTCAAAGCACTACTGTCTCCAAGTTTATAGCCAGCTCGCAAAAATATTCCACGTTATAAAAAGATTAAACCCGAATTGATCAACAGCAGAGCAAAATCTTTTAGGCTGACTTTGAAATTTATTTTCACACAGTAACAACCTCCCACTTTTGAATGAACAAAAAACCAAACAAATTTCCACGAGGCTGATTATGTTAAAGCTCCCCTAAAAATCAGTGTAGAGACGCAGGCATTTTCAGAAGTTCATTTGAGGCACCTCATACAATTTGACCAGATGAAACTTAACCCATTTTCAGAGTAAAAGCCTCAAAGTGTATTCCAAAGAAACAAATAAGAAACTCAAACCCTGTTTTTCTTTTCCCCTCACAAGCCAGCCAGACTTCTCTCACCTGTGCATCGGTTCAGGATAGCAGTATTTTGCATTTGGAAAATTGCTCTGTAAAATGCTTTTTGCATTTTACTGGTTCATCTTCCACACCTGTATTACTTACGGACTCACCAGTTGCAAGCGAGGCTCCAGTGCGGGTGGATGGCAGTAACACCCAGCAAATTTTACTGTCTGAGGTGACAGCTTGTATCTCCCTGGACTTGTCCATGCTGAGGACAGAGTTGGTACCCGCCAGCTGTAGCTGATGGTGCACGGTGGCACCTGAGGTCTGACTTTGTGCCGCTGGTTGGGGTCAGAGCATAGAGCTGCTCGCTGTAACCCACTAGTCCCTTCGAAAAGCAGAATCTACCCTAGAGCAGGATGTTGAGAGTGATGCTGGTTGGTACCAGGAGGAGAGATCTCCAAATGCCTGGCTCAGCTTTGCTCCAAAGATGGCTTCTGGTCCTTCTCTCCTTTGCTTGCTTTCCTGGAGAGGCTGGTTTTTACCCATTGACTGTTGCTGTTCCCAGCACAAGGTGGCACTCGGGTTCCAGGAGAGGGGTTCTGCAGCCCAGCTTCTGTTGGAAACCAGCAGGTATCAGTTACAAGCTGTTTGGCCATTTATTGCTTTTTACCGCGTGATATCCCAGGAGTGCATCTGAGTGATACGTGGGGGAAGAAAACAACCAGCCAGCAGTGATCTGGAGGGGAGGGAAGGACCCAATTTACAGAGTAATGCTCTGCAAGGCAAAGGGTGGTCGGGGAATAACTCGATGCTGAATGCAGCTGTGCTCTTGCTAGTTTTAATCCTTTTGCATACCACCAGGAGGAGGTTCCCCCTTCAGCCCTTTCCAGCCTCATCCGCGCCTGTCTCCTGAGTTTCTGCTGTTTCCATTAGTCAGAATGACTCCTGCCAAGGGCAGGCAGGCTCTGTGTGTGCTGCGCCTCGCATCCTGCTGGTAGCCGCTTGCTGCTGGGTTAAAGGCCCTCAGAGAAGGGGAAGCACAAGTACAGGAGGAATGGGGCTGGTGAGGAAAAGAGTGGGAAGAGGCAAGCAGTGTAACAGCCTCCTCTCGTCCGCTGGGTCTATAGGAATCCTTTCTTGGTCAGGATCCAGCATTAACACTTGCCTCAAGAATGCTGCGTGCGTTCTTGTGGGGGAGGGGTTGTTGGCTGGTATTACAGCTCCCAAAATCAAGTGAGAACAAGTTGGCTACTGCCTCTTCTGTTGCTCTGCAGTACTGTAAA
Source organism: Arenaria interpres (assembly GCA_013399435.1). Taxonomy (NCBI): domain Eukaryota; kingdom Metazoa; phylum Chordata; class Aves; order Charadriiformes; family Scolopacidae; genus Arenaria; species Arenaria interpres. Next base: position 68,145 of record VXAK01010001.1, read on the forward strand.
ATCAATATTTGCCCAGGGCTTGCACCTCTGTGCTATCAGCTGTAGGAAGATCCTGGCCACCCAGTCAACATCACTTTCTGGAATACTGAACTCTCCTTTTGATTTACTTGATATTCTTCCCCACGCTGCAAGGTATTTATTATCTGTCTAAACTGATCTAGTAGGTTAATTTCTGTGAAGTTTTAATGAAAACTATGGAGGAATACAAATAGTGAAACATGTAGCCGATCACTACCAGCCTTCCTTCAATCCAGGCTGCGTCGCCCCTTTTCTTTGTCCTGCAGCCCCAGCTTGCTGCTCTCACAGAAACCATGGGGTTAAGTCTCAGAACTCTAACTTTTGCCCATGCATTTTCTGGATCAAGTATTACCAAGAACAATGCAGCAATAATCTACCACGTACCACAATTATCTATGAAGGGGATCAGAGTTACAGTGGCAACGAGGTGGAGGCACCGGGGCACGGAAACATTAACTGGCTTCCTTAAGGGAACATAGCAGAGAAGTGACAGACTCTGAAATAGCACTGATCTCCTAAAGATTGCTTAAAGTGCAGAGAAAAGGCTTCATGTGTCATCTTCTGTGCAGGTTTAAGCGTTGCATGACGCTGACTGGCTGGTCCAGTGGGACGACAGCAGTCAGAAATGCAGGAAATCTCGCATGGCTATTAAAAGCTGTTTGTGTGCCCTTGAGCTGGGCCCCAGAATCTGAATTTTACTTCTGTAGAAAAAGAAAGCAGAACAATACCCAAATGCTAATCTGCTCTGAAAGTCTGGCTTAGGTTGTGTGCTCCAGAAAGTGAAACTGACTTACAGAAAGGAAGGTGAGGAGACAGGAGGCTCTGCCAAATCTAAAGCATATGTAGATGCTTTTAACCAGTGAAGAAACAGCCATGGGTATCAGTGGGCTAAGGGCCCCGAGAGCTGAGTTTTTCCAGAGCTTACTGAGACAGAAGCCTCTGCCAGAAGTAGCAGGCCAAGGGAGGCAGACAACAACCTGCACCCCCACCTCAGCCACCCAGTTAGCATGACATGCTCTGTGGTAGAGGTGGGTCGGTGACAAAGCGTGGGGCTGTGGGCTATGGAGTCCAAGGCACTGGCTACCAGCCCACGGCAGCCCCAGCAGCAGAGATGGCAGCCTCTCGGGGAAAAGAACAGTTTGTTCGAGTGCCTGGGAATCAGACTGCTTGGTTGCTTTGGTCAGAGAAAGCTGCAATGTACATCTATTTTTTTTATGGCGTTGCATTTTTCCAACACTTCTCTTGTGTGTCCTTCACACTTACCTTACTAGACTTGCCTCACATGCCACCAAATAATGTCAAGTCCGGCTCCTGATATGTGTTCTGTCTGTAAAACAGGGGTGATAGTACCTGTCACCAGTCTAATAAAGTTATAAGCTCCTCAGGACAAGGACTTTTCCTAGTTGTGTAAACTTTCACGTATGTATTATGAGTCTTGAAATAGGTAGCTATAAATTCCATAGTTACAACAGTAAAATAATTATAATTATTATATAAAATAATTATATAATTATTATACAAATAAAATAAATATTATATAAAATAATTATCACTATATTATATAAAATAATAATAAACAGTAAAGACCTCTTTCAGCTTGTAGAAGACATAGGGCAACAGTAACTTTCTTCCATTCCTTTTTATCTTTCTGAAAAGCTCTTTCCCTCCTCCCCCCTACACAAACCTGGTGTATCTGTAATAGTGAAGACTTGCACCTCTTTTATGTTGCCAAGCAGCTGCAGTTGCAGTCAGTGAGAATCTATTTAGGCTAATTAGATTTTGCAAATCCACTATGGTTCTCTTGTTGGCACCTGTAGACCAAAAAAAAAAAGCGGTGTGTCTCTTACAGGGCTTGACTGTTGCTGCAGCGCCTCACTGCTTGGCAGGCACGAGTGCTGATACACTCGACTGCAAAATGGTGTAAGAAGGAGGAGTCTTGGCTCTGGAAAGCAGCTATAAAACCAAGAATGGCCATACGTCTTGTGACCTGTGGTGATTGTGTGATTGTCCAATGTGGTATCAATATGGTGACTCTCATAGACTGTTAAGGATCAAACAAGACTATTTTTTTATCCTTGCATCACCAGGATGAAAGGTTGCACACAGCTGGCATAAGATGTGCAACTAGACAAGGTGGATGACTTTGGTCAAACTCTAAGTATTTGTAAAGTGTTAGGTTCTTTCATAGCCCTGCCACTGCCTCCTGCTTACAGGCAAACCTGTCCCCCTCTTCCCCTCTGCAAAATGGAAATAATTCTTCTCTCATTTTTCATTGTGTGTATTTAAATAATAACTTTTGTACAGGAGATATCATCAACTGGGCAAGGACTTAGAAGAAGGAGGCTAAAGGGGCATTAGCCTTACACCAGTACCAGCTAGTATGGCATATTACAGAATGGTTTGGGTTGGAAGGGACCTTAAAGATCATCGAGTTCTAATCCCTCTGCCATGGGCAGGGACACCTTCCACTCAACCAGGTTACTCAAAGCCCCATCCAGCCTGGGCATCCGCAGCTTCTCTGGGCAACCTGTTCCAGTGCCTCAGCACTCTCATGTGCTCACATACTCATGAGCTGTTAAGCTAAGCAGAGCCTGTCACCTCTCCAGGACTGCTTCATGTGGATATTTACTGTCTCTTGTAACAAGCCATTTTTCACTAGTTGGTTCTAATCTTATTGCAAGATCTTCTGACCTAGCTTCATTGTGAAGATTTTAACTGGACTTTGGAATCCGAAAGCCGTAAAGGGTAGGTAGGTGGTGAATATTTCTCACCGTGTGAGTATGTTTCAAGATTGTCCTTCCTTCTCCTCACTCTCAGACTCTGAAATCTATTTCTATGGCTAAAAGTGTCCTCGCCAGCACTCATGACTGGAATTGATTATCTCAGTCCAATTACCAGAAAAGAAGCATTTCCACTCCAGCATCCACTCTGAAGAAGAAGGGCAGGCAACTCAGGAGGACTACAAGGATGTTATGAGGCTCTTCAGGGAGAAAATTAGAAGGGCCAAAGCCCAACTAAAACTTAATCTGGCTACTGCCATAAAAGACAATAAATACATGAGCAACAAAGGAAGGCTAGGGAGCATCTCTACCCTGTATGGGATGCAGAGGGAAACATAGCGACAAAGGCTGAGGTACTTAATGCCAGCTTTGTCCCAGTCTTTAATAGTAAGATCAGTTGTTCTCAGGGTACCCAACTCCCTGAACTGGAAGACAGGGAGAGGGAGCAGAATGAACCTCCCATAATCCAAGAGGAAATGGTTAGCAACCTGCCGTACCACTTAGATGCACACAAGTCTCTGGGAGTGGATGGGACCTACCCAAGGATACTGAGGAGCTGACGGAAATGCTCACCAAGCCACTTTACATCATTTATTCAGCCATCCTGGCTAAATAAGGAGGTCCCAGTTGACTGGAGATTAGCAAATATGATGCCCATCTACAGGAAGGGCTGGAAGGAAGATCCAGAGAACTACAGGCCTGTCAGTCTGACCTTGGTGCTGGGGAAGATTATGGAGCAGATAGTCTTGAGCACTATCACATGGCACATACAGGACAACCAGGTGATCAGACCCAGTCAGCATGGGTTTAGGAAAGGCAGGTCCTACTTGACTAACCTGATCTCCTTCTATGACAAGGTGATCTGCTTAGTGGACAAACGAAAGTCTGTGGATGTAGTCTACCCAGACATTGGCAAAGCCTTCAATACGATTTCATACAGCATTCTCCTGGAGAAACTGTCTGTTCATGGCTTGGGTAAAAAACTGCCTGGATGGTTGGGCCCAAAGAGACCCAAAGGTCTTTTCCAACTGAAATGATTCTACGATTTTGAAAACTGCTTGCAAGCACTGTTTCTTGCATCCTGGCCTGCTGTGCCACTGGGTAACTCCACCAGTTTGAGAGTGGAGGGGAGTCTGGGTGGTGCTTGGCAGCAGTACCATAGCAGGAAGAAGACAACATTGCTATTGTCTGTGCAGGCTGGAGTGGTGCTTATTCCCGCACCCGCCTCTGGAGGTTACAGCTTGCTTCACCACCTGGGCTCTTCTAACCAGGACAGAGCTACACACTGGGAAGGACAGCATGGGGGTCTTGCACCCTGCCCTCTCCAACTTGAACCTGCAAGCATGGGGACTCTCTGCCTCTGAACTCTGTAGGTGCATTGTTTGCTTGAAGAAATGGTTTGGGTGGGTTTGGTTTTTTTTGGGGGGATGGGGGGGGGAGAGGGCGGTCCACACAAGTGATGTTGAGGGGAACGAATGAGCTTGTTCCAGCTCCAGCTAAACTGCATTGCTGTGAAGGCGTTCTTCCTTCATGGTCCTCATCTTCAACTCCTCTTCCTTCACTTTCTGACTCCTTTCGTAACGTTGCAGTACCTTTGCCTGTGCTAGCCCTTTGAGACTGGTGTTCAGTGAAGATGCTTCTACCTCTTCCCTTTTTAAACTACCTTTCCCACCACAGTGCCCCCCAAGGCTGCTTCCAATGCCCTGTCCCACAGCCCACATCTCTGTCACTGGTCCCTGAGTTCAAGTCACTTCCTTCCCAGCGCTGTGTCCTGTTGTCTCTGACCGGAGCCACAGAGCGGTGGCTCAGCGGCAGCTCCTGCAGTCACTATGGTGACAGCGATGGTGCAAAACAGGGCATCGGTTAACTCAGGAGTTTGGGGCTGCTTTGGTGAAAAACTCCGTTCAATTCTAGCAATAGTAACCTCCAGAGGCTTGTTGCTGCTTTGGTATCTATTTGGGGGTCAACTGTTTCCCTATCTGTCAGTTATATTTCTAGTGACACATGCATATAAAACCAGAGGAAAATGAGGGGTTGTGGAGTTCAAAACCACTGCTGCCAAAGTTCCTGTCTTCATGGTGCCTTTTGTTATATCGGGAAAAGTTCCAAAAAACGGTAGCCTGGTTACCACTTAAGGAAGGGTTTGCGGTTTCTTGCTGACGACTTCTTTCTTTCTTTATTCCTTTCTTTCTTTCCTGTTTTTAAATAACCAAGAGAGGATATAATGGAGCAAACCTTGTGGTAATTAAGCCTCTGCTGCATTGTATCTCAGTACATCTGATACAAAAACACCTACTGACATGTGCTGTGATTCTTAGTGCTGTTGTAAGCTGAACTGCTCTGGGAAAATTTCCAAGGAATAATGGGCAGAATTCTCAAGGACAAGACAAGGAGGACAGCACGAGGTATCTGTTCAACAGCAGTCCTGGGAAACTAGTGTGGCAGGAAGGCTGTTGTAGCAGTGACTGGCATTAATAATGGTGTTACTCTTTATCCTGATGTGCCAGTGGAAAGATTTAAGAGGTTTTTATGTGTGGATGACCCTCGAATTAAGGGCAAAACTTGAGTGTGGATTTTGCAGCAAAGACTTGACATTATACAGCTGTTAGGGGAATAAGCTATTTTCACTGGAGTAAGATCTGGAGCTGTCTGCTTGGAGATGGTCATCTCTGGTAAAGATATACCCTGTGGCAGCAGTCTTTGAAGAGCATAGCTGCAACAATTACATCTCTGCTGTGTGCTATCTCTGGGTGTTTGATACAAAGGAGTCTACAGACACATGCTGCGATTTTTAATGCTGCTGTCAGCTGAACCACTCTGGGAAATTTTCCAGGGAGCATCAGGCAGAGTTCTGAAGGACAGATTGAGAACAGTGCAAGGTATCAGTCCTAGGATATTACTGTGCTAGAGATGTAGCCTGAAAGGGGGTAAACTTTTAAGTGTGTAGCTTCTTTTAAGTTAGTACAAGGAGGCATGATCAAGTGCTTGCAAGCAGCTCGTGTTATGAGCAGCCCCCAATACTCCAATTTAACAGTATCTAGGCCCATGCTCAAGTCCCCTTTTCTGTACATGAGTGGAGTTTCAGATATAAATTCAGACATAAAGCTCTGTGTGTCCTTTCTTTAGGTAGAGGAGTATATTATGCCTGAACAGTGTTGTAATTCTCAAGGCAGTAGTTGGAGTATGACAGTTTACTTCTCTAGTGTTGCTTTGTCTGCTGTTAGTGAATGTTATCTAAGCCCATCAGATCATGCAGTTCATGTTGATTTTGGAGCCTGGTGGGTGATACTATCCGGTGGTCAGGGTAAACAGTTCACGCTTGCAGCCAAAGTTCACTCTAGTGGGTCTGAGTTGTCATCTCTGCTTCCAGTTTGCATTGCCAAAATGGTATAAAAAAGGGAGGGGTTTAGTAGAAGCGGGTGAGGCAATTTAACTCGTATTGTTGATGTGTCCATTCAAAGGGCAACATCAGAATCAGCTGAGCATGAGTAAATTCCCATTTATGAGGGTCTGACCTTAGACTCTGAACCTCCACAGTTGGGGAATCACTAAAGGGCCGCAGAATTATGTGTCCACTGAAACAAGGATGACTTGAACTTTGATGTAAATGTCATGTCCACCTCTGCTTTGTAATGTGCTCTGAGATAACAGCATGTGTTACTTCAGAGGAAGCCGTTTTGCCATCTCACCATAGACCTGTTGGCTGGGACCATCCAAGGGCCAATGCTTTTACAGAGCTTATCATCTCCAGAACTTTCTGTTCAGAAGACAACTCTAGGCGAGGAATTTCTGCTTCCTGTTAAGGCTGGGTGTGCAGCAGATTTTCTCTGTTGACATTGGCAAGTCTCTTCAAGCTTCATCTTAGTGTCTTTGTAGCTCTTTGCTTGGATGTTTCATTCCTTCAGTTGTGTGTCTTAAGTTTTAAAATTCTTTTCAGATGATCTTTCTACCTGCTGGCACCACACTGCCTGGATATGACTGTGTCTGAAAGCACAACAATGCTTAGGCTGTGATAACCATGTATATGGAGACTCCCTTTTTACAAGGAGTCACATGGAAAAGAGAAGTGGTAATGGGTACAAGTTACTCCTGGGGAGATTCCAATTGGACACGAGAGGAAAAATTTTCACAATTAGAAGAATCAGCTATTGGAATAATCTCCCCAGGGAAGTGGTAGATTCCCCATCATTGGACACTTTTAAGATTCAGCTGGACAGGGTGCTGGGCCAGCTCGTCAGATGGTGCTTTTCCAGGAAGGTTGGACCAGATGATCCTTCAGGTCCCTTCCAACCTGGTATTCTATGATTCTATGATTTTTATTTCATCACTTTTTGTAAACTATTTAAACAAGGAGAAAAACTACCAAACAAGATAAGCTGTTGCAAGAAGCTAAGTTCAGCTGAAGTTTTAGGTGAAGCCTTAGATGGGTTCTGACAACTAGTGGGCTCTCTGACTTCTACTTGGATGAAAATCTATGTCAAGAAAAAGTTTTGTTGTGATTTTGTTCCTTTGTGGAGGAGTGTCGTTAAAGGGCAGATCTCAAAGTGCTGTTAGGAAGAAAAGGATATTTGTCAGGATAGCTCTTCTCTACTGCCCGTTCTCCCCATAGGGTTTGGGATGAAAGAAATTTTCAATTCTACTGTGGCATAGAGAAAGTAGTCAAGTTCACAGAGCCCAAGGGTGGTGTTTTTTGATAGTACCAGCTGCCACATAAGACAACGGTAGGCTCATTCCTGACCTGCATGGTAGCGGCAGTAGGCCAACATTGTATGATCCAGCAAATCATTCCCTCAGGCTCTGTTGCTGTCCTGCTTCTGGGGCAGTAAGAGGACACCCTGTGTCACTTGTGCTCTGAGAGCAAATTAAGCAGCAAGGGTGGCAATAGTGCTTTAAGCTGCTAAATTCAGTGTGCAGGGATGGAGCTGAATATCTAATTGAGAAATACCAATGGCGCGACCACTGCCAGTAAGTGAGCATTACTTGTCTGTTGTGGTATTTGTAAAGTCCATGCTGCCACTCTGCTGCAGACCACAAGGCTGTGGAAAATGGAGGCTTCTTGACCTGTTAATCAGAGAGAGGAGCACAGCAGCTGACTACGGACTACCCTTATTCTTGGTTGGTGTATTGGGTGTGGCTGAGGTGGAGTAAATTTTCCCCATAGCAGCCCTCATAGTGCTGTGTTTTGTATTGGTAGCTAGAAAGGTGTTGATAACACACCAGTATTTTGGCTACTGCATCAAGACTATCTCTCCAACATTCCCTCCAGTCACCAGTAGGCTGGAGGTAGGGAAGATCTTGGGAGGGTTACATAGCCAGGACAGCTGACCCAAACTGGACATCGCCTGCTGATGGGGAGTGGAAAATAAATCTTTTATTTTCCTTTGCTTCCACACATCGCCTTCACTTTTGCTTTATTAAACTGCCTTTATCTTGACCCACAAGGGTTTTTTCTATCTTATTTTCTTCCCGCCCCTGTCCTTCTGAGGAGGGGAATGACAGACCAGCTTGGTGGGCACCTGGCATCTAGCCAAGGTCAATCCACTGCAATTGGAAATACTGTTTGCTGTGGTTCAAGCTGAATGCAGTCTCCCAAACCTTTCTGCTCTGTTTCTCAGCTGCTATTGTATTCATTGTGCACAAGCCTTTTTGTTATAAACTGAGATGCTATGTGAAAACACATCTTCATCCAGAGCAGAAGGGCAACAGTCTCTTTACCATAACTTTCACTTCTGAGGGACAGCAAAAATATTGGTCCTGTATCCAGGTTTGAAGACTTTGGTTTCTCCAACTTCTACCAATTCCCTCTCTTTCAGATGCTCTGGAAATGGACCAAATGAGTTAGCAAGTGAGACAACAGAGAGGGCTGAGTGGCACTTCCATGAAAGATGGCAACAAGAGAACAGGGGAGGTAGAAAGAACGGGACCAGAACAGAGGTACAAGTGACCTTGACAGGAGAGAATAACAGGCACAGTGATGGCCCAGGAGATGGAAGTGCAATAGGCAGTGGAAAGTGGAGACTTTGGAAAGATTAATGAGACTAAACTGTACTGAGGAGGAAGGACCTTGCACTGAGATTTCCAGGCAACTGAGCAAACATTTTGTCATGTAGTGAAGGACATAAACACACATACTCCATGTGGTAGAAAGCACAAATTGAAGAGTAAGGGATTTTTATGTTTCCTCCCCCACTTTTGTGAAAAAGTTTGCCCTTTCTCTAGAGTTGCTGACTTTTCTTCTAGAAACTACTTCTTCAGAAGGCATGGTCAATTTTGCAGTTCCCCAGAGTGTGGACTTTAATTACATTTGTCTGTGTAATGCCTTTGTTTGGAGAAGTGTTGTGCAAAAAAGAAATCTGAGTTTTTACAGCTGGTAGAGTAATAAAGTCATAATGGTCTAAAGGAAATTCCCCCCTCTGTACAAATCAAGGCATGCCGAATTCACCCCTCCCCTGAAGCTTGTGCCACCACCCATGCAAGTAAAGCAACTAGTTGGACCAGGTGACATTTCTTATCTGCTTTGAAGTTCCAGTCAGTGGCGGATCAGACCCACTGAGGGACTGAGTGAAATCTGTCCTACCAGCTCTAGCACTCACTTAGCAGGTTCACAGGGTGGATATCACTACACTGTTGACTCAGTAAAACTTTGAAACTGCCCTAATTTTGCTGATTTCATTCTGTCTTGGGCCCTAGAAGTGGCATGCAAGAGCTCAGGTGGTTGTTTCTTACCTTTTTCCTCAAGTTCACTCCAGTGTACGTGGAGGACTGGCCCTATTTTCCCTTTGACAATCTAGGAAGGGCCCCATTACTCAGCTTTGCCTCGGGGAAAAGTTGAGGATGGAATGTCTTGCCTGCAGGGGCACAAAAGGAACATGAAGCACCAGGAATGGACACTGTCCATCCTCCATAACCAACACCATCTTCTATGGTATTTCCAGTCAGACACTACACTGAAAGAGTTTGGGGGTAGGTTGATACAGCCAGAAGAAAGCTGGGGTTCATTCTAGCCACTACTGACAGGCAGTGCTTTCCTACAGGATATGTCCCACATGGGTAGTGGCAGCAGGTCTCAGCTTGCTCTGGTCTATATGACGGCACAAGCTCAGTCCAAGATCTGCAACTTTGGGGCTGCCTTTGGCCAGATGCTTCTCACAAGCAAGATCATGAGGCTTGGTTGAATCAGAATGACCTCAATGAAGGCCTCAGCATTCAGAACAGATGGTCCCTCTGGCTTAAGAGCTTTGGCAGATGCTCCTGCTTTCATGTTCTCTTATTTTGCATAAGAGGGGTTACTTAAAAGAAGACTTAAAAACCTGGCACTCTAGACAAGGTGCTTTTGATGCTGATTGTTTTTACCTTATTAGAAAGCTCTTTGCTCCCAATCATGGATGACTACTCCTCACTTCTTAGATCCTCTTTGCTGAGCCTTTTGGGATTACTTCAGACCCTGGAAGTAAAAGGAAGGCTCCTGTTAATTTGAATGATTGCTAGTTTTTGCTAGCTGAATAGCTTTTACTGTTAAATACCCACTACACCCTAGTCTACTGAAAGAGAACCACTGATGGAGGGAGCACTGGGTCCAAGAAGACTGAAGAGCTGGAACCCAGGCATTACTGACCACCACAGGCTCTGAGAGAACTTGGCTATGAATTGTCAAGGGTTTTGTACAAGTTATGAACATAAAAGATTAACATTGGCCTTACCTGCTAAATAATAAGCTCACACAAGTATTAAAGAGACACCCAGGACCTGACAGAACCCCTAACAGTCCACAGCACTGGCTGCAGGTGAAGTAGTAAGTGCATGACTGAGGTGTAGAGAGGAGTCAGCAAAGGATACTTAGGATTCTCCCTTTCTTATGCTGAATTGCATCAGAAGAGTGAGTTGGCTCTCTGGTACAGGATGTAAGAGCCCTGGGATACAGCACTAAAGTGTGTGCTGATAGCAATAAACAATCTCTGTGTGTTTTGGGTGAGGGGAGTTGCCACACTAATCTCAGCTGAGACCATGGAAGAAAAACAGCAACAGAGTTGAGTAAAGAATGGGACACTGGGAGAGAAGAAAATAGGGAAGCAATTGAATTACTACAGTAGGGTCAAAGGGCATACAGTAGCAGTGTGTAATCACAGCTAAACAGCTCTCATCAGGCACATCATCTGCCTTTCAGCCTGCTTTTGGTTTTCATCTCACTTATTTCCTCCTCCCCCAGCTCTTCTCCTTAAGTTGTGAAGTGGACGTTCTGTTTACAGAAGTGGACGTTTCCTCAATATGAAGTGCTAAAGCTGCACATCACTTGTCCCGAGTGCTCCCCTCTCCTTGTGCATTTGTTTAACAAACACCTTTCATTTAGAGATGCTGCTGTAGTTCAGTGTCCCTGGATATGTCCTTGGCAGATGAATTTCCTCATTTGCATGTGACATAGGGTCCCAGAGGAATAGCTACTCCACAACTGTAGCCTTCTCTGTGCAGTGCATGCTCTGTATAGTCTGTCTCTGAGTACACAGCATTTGAGAAACCTGGCCAAGGCAGCTTGCCTGGCACACTACAGTCCTAGATGCTCCAGCAGGAAGTAGCACCCCACTTCTTGCCATTGCTGGGGCTAAAGCTTTGGTACACAGGCTCCTAGGCTGAGGACTGGAGCTGTGTCTGTGTATCTGACCCTGCCACTCCTGAAGATCCTTGCTTGAACTACTTTGTCAGAGCCCCTTTCCTTCTGAGCCCCAAGCAGTACAGCTTGTCTTAGGATGGGTTTCATCATACTGAAATGGAGGTATGCTATCCAAATAGCCTTTCTGTGCTCTACACACCTGGGATGCATTAAGCTGCCCTCTGCCAGTGCCACTGGTTGGTGGTGAAGATGAATGGGTTGAACACTGGAGGAATCTCTCCTTTGAATACTGTGATGACTAGCTTTTAGTAGATTCCCAACATAGAGAAGACTTGAGTTAAATGAACGTATTTCTTCCTTCTTCTCATATTTATATGTTGAAATAGTATTTTCTATTCAGCAAGTAAACTACCTGTGCCTGCCACTGTGCAAGAAACATTGGAGTTTGCTTTGATTCTTCTTTCAGACAATTCTGCTTATCCTGCCTATATACAAGATATCTACCTACAGCTTACTTGGGAGACCTCTATTTGCATGCAGTGACTATATAGTATTTTGGAATAGCTGTTTTGTTTGCCCCTGGTAGTGTGTTCCTAACACAAACTTCATGAATGGGGTGGACGGTGGGTATAAGAACTCTTTCAGAACTTGCAAGTGTTTGGTTTGGTTGATGACATCTTGTCCTAAGTGACACAAGTGAACTTGGAGGCAAAAAAATGAGATGTTATTTATTGGTGTGTTTCAAGAGGTTTACGCTACTGAGTTGGCAACTAGCCCTGCTTTTATTTCACCGAAAATCGAGGCATCTATGCTTCACGTCAATTTTAGTGTCAGCTACAGTGATTTGCAATCTTTCGTTCCAGAAACGAAGTTTCTTAACCAATACAAATAAGCAAAAGATGTTTCTTGACAGCCATTTTACCTGTCCAGAAGTGATAAGAAGTAATCTGCCGGACAGAGGTATTTCATGCTTACAACAGTTTGGGAATCTTGCTAGGAAGTGTTTTCTGAGGAAAACATATGTCTTTAGGATATGATATTAAAAAGGTCTTCATACTGTATCTCCTTCTTTCCCAGAATAGCCCTAGACACCGGAGTGCAAGTCCTTGCTATTCTTGGTGATACTAGTGGTGAGTGCAGTTCTGGTGGTTTGTGTGGTAGGGACAATCTTCTTTTACCAAGCATTGCTTTGTAGAGGTGGGAAGTTTAAAAGACACGGAAAATCGGAAAAGCACTTGTCATAAAATTTTACTTATAACGTCTCCAAGGTGTTTCAGTGTTGGAGAGATGGAGGAAAATGAGGACAGCATAGGGAAGATTATTACAAAAGCAGAGATGATCTTCCATATAGCTATGGTAGCTCCACCTGTCTCAAACAGGCAGACTGGCAACTTCTTTTTCTGGCTGCTGGAAGCTGTGGAATTGATGGGCTGTAGACATCTGGCCTCACTGCTGCGGAGGAGACCATCCTCTAAAAGCAGCCTGCCTTCCAAGGCACTGATCAGTGCAGACCTTTCATGTTTGGAAAGGCACTGGTATGTTGCTGATTTGTGGAATTTCCATTTCCTGTGATGATTTTGTCTCAGAAAGGACAGCAGGGGTTAAGACTGGAGCTGGAGAGATTTTGATTTGTGTGGGGCTTGTAGGGGAGAAGAGGGAGGCCATTGTTACTGTCTCAGAGAGGCAACAGGAAGTAGGACTATTTCTATGACAAGTGCAGATATTTCCTAGAGTAAGATCTCTGAAGTACCTGCTGGCTGAAACATTCCAGGCATTCCTGTGCTGTGCTGCTAAGCTCACCCAGCAGCAGCTAATACTGATCAGGCTGCAGCAGCCTGGCCTTGGCAAGTGGCTTTTAGTCACAGACTCTCAGATCCACTGCTTCAATTAGCAAATTTACTATGTGGAGTAGCACTGCAAGCTGTGAATTTCCAGTTGCAACTGCAAGAGAAGATGGATGTGGTTTTAGTGTGTTGCTGTCGTGAACAAGCCTGCCAGAAGCAAGAGGAAGGACTTGCAGTGGACTATCCACCACTGTTTTCTCCTAAAGTTTCCTGGGTGCTTTTAGCACCATCCAGAAACTGTAGTTCTCTATAGCCCTTACCCCCCGCATAGGTGCTGTGTCAAGTTGTGTTTACCCCTACTGTAAGGGGCAGAGATTCAGACCATCTCAGTGTCAACAAGCTTGTAAATCATCTACTTAATAGTCACAAGTAAGATAACACATTAAATACTAAAGGCACTAAGAAATCCGTCCCACCTCACTCACCCTCCCCACCAAGTACTGAATCTTGTCCAAAGCTGCACAAACAGGATTCTGAGATAAAGACCTTGGGTAAGAATTACTAAAACAAACAGAGTATGGAGTGGTTTGTTAAGGGACTGGCCTTCTCAAGGCCAAAGGGTGGGTGTGGAAGAACACACCTTACTGAAAAGAAAGCTCAGAACATGAAAAAAAATACATCTTGGAACAAACAAAGTCCTGCCCAGAAGTCTGCAATATCTTAATTAAATCTATGTTGCATAGGGGGAGAATCATACAAGTATCACGCACTCTGTGCAAAGTATACTGTCTGGGATTTCAGTAGTTAGAGGCACAAAAACTTTGTAGAAGCAGAGGGATCCTATTCTGCTTAGCGTGACACCGTGCAGCAGAGTTATTCAGAGTTAATGCAGCTCTGGCAAGGAATCCACACGCTCCAAATGACATTTCTGTCTTTCCTTTAAAAGTGCTTTAAGAGAATCTACCAATCATCTGCAAACTGCCTGGCTGTGAGCCCAGAGAAAAAAGCAGCAATTTCCCAGTTTACCTCTTCCCTTCTCTGCCATATGCAACAAACCCTTCTGTAGCAGTGTGTTTCCTGGGGGCACGTTAGTTCAGTCACCGTGTGGTGCCTGTCTATTGATGACTGGCTTGATGTCAGATTTTTCTATTTTTGTTGTTGCACGGATGAAATCCACTGCTAGAGCATTATCTGCTATTGATGGGGGCTATGTTATGATTTAAAAGCAAAAAACTCCAGATCTGTGATTTTTCTAGCCTGTGATAAGGACCTGGGGGAGATACTTGTAGGTGGAACAGGATGGACCACAGGACTGTAGTTTTAGGTCAATAACACCTCAAAACCTCTTCCTTTTTGTAGTTTTTTCCCTAGAAGAGTATGTGTTCTATAGCTTTAGTCAGAGCATAGAGGTAATGGCTACATCCCCTTGACTTAAGACTTGTTTAACTTTCCTGTGCTGGTGCAGAGCTATTGTTAGTTTGCCGATAAGGCAAGTGCTGTAATTTTAGCGCAGTCTACAAGAAAAGGATAGGAGGGAGTTATTAGATTCTCCACTTTGTTACTCTCTGCCTGGTAGCGCAGGGCTGTCCTTCACACTGATCTCTCAACTGTGGTAATAATAACAGTAAAGCTTTGTTTTTACTGGCTATTGGCCAAAAGCAAGAGCTAGGCTAAACCAGAAAATATCTTCCCTTATGCTTTTGCAGCATGTGTGCTGAATATTTGTGCTGATGCTCTGATACTTCTCGAGATCTTTCCTGAGGAGACAAGGGGACACAGAGACATTCATCCCACCCCAAACAACCTGGTCTACCAAACTGTGGCCTCCTGACCTCTTCTCAGGAGACTGATGCTCTCCTGCCCTCCCAATGTAAATCAGCAGTACCTCCCTTCTCTCCTATCTTGTTTTTGCTATTAAGACATGCTAGGTTTTTTACAGCTGCCTGTATCTGCCTCTAGCTGTTGCTACTTCTGCTTCCTCCACGGGCACGACAGTCTTCTGTCTTTTCAAGGGGGCCCTATCAAAAACAAGTCGCCAAGTTAGAAACTGAGGAAGAGAAAGGATGTGCGTCTGACCAGAAGTCTCTGAAAGGGCCAGAACTGGGAAAATACATGGATTTGTCATGCGGGCACTTTGCGTCTTTCTGGAGTGCAGATGCTCTTTAAGAAAATAGCAGAGACTGTCCCACCCAAGGTGTTGAGGACTATACTGAATTTAGGTGGATCTAATCTCATTTGTTTATGCCGTGCTTTTAAGGAAAGAGAACCTGCTGCAATGGTTACAAAGCAAAAGCAGTAGGCCCTCCTAGGGGAAAGAAGGAGCATGCTTCTGGCAAGCTGATGGTGCATGGCTCAGCTTTCCCTTCATTTGTGCGGACAGTGGAAAAATAATCAGCAGGTAAATCTTGTTCAGACAGAATTCAGAGTCACTTTGGATGGTGTTCATCTTCATTCTAGTCATCTGCAAAATAGGTGTGTACACCCAAGCTGCCTGGTCTGGGTTCCTTTAATAGCCAAAGGAAAGAAATTGGCACTTGTTTGAAGAATTTTCAGGGGTAAATGAACCTTGCCCTTGGTGCTGTTGACTGTGCACAAGAGTTTGGGCTGAGCTGAGATGCATATGTCTGTGGTGAAATCCCACCCTTAGTGTAATAAAATCCAGGAGGAGATCCTGGGGCTTGAGTTGTTCTGCACTATGAAAGGAACATGTGGAGTGCAGGAAGACTGTAAATGAGCACTCTACGAAGAACAAGAAAGTCTTGTTAAGGTTGTGACTCTACCAAGTTTACACAGAGATGGATAGGATTTGAATAGGGAAAAATAAGGGTAACAGGCCACTGTAGATTCCAATATGGGGGACGAAACACTGAAGACAGCAAGTCATCCATTTCAGGGGTAGTTTGCTGGATTGTGGAGCCCTAGGACACTGGTAGAAAGCCCCTGCAGGGCCTGCCAGTAAGTGTAAATGATGGAAATAGGATTTTCTAGGAAGGCAGGTGGTGACTGAACAGCGCTTCTATTTTTGATTTTTGAGGTCACTCTATTTGTTTTGAAGTCATTCTAATTCAGGGCTGGAAGGGAGCAGGAGTCATTTTTTTTGGCTACAAACTTTGTTTGAACTTTAACTAAGAGGTGTCTTTCTGTGGCAGTTAGCCATGCAGCCACGAGGAAGGATTTTGAAGGGCAGTTAGAGCCAGCACGGGCAGCGTCCCTCAGGCTATGCTGACAGACCAGTCACGCGTAAGTGCCACAATGGCCTGGCCCAGGCTGGGGCCATCACTGCTGAGCCTCTGCCTCCCAGCTCCTCGGAATAACAGGACCAGGCAACACCAACTGCCTGGCAGGTATGGGGACACTGTTACCCTCTAGGAAAAAAATGCACAAAGTCCCAAGCCAAACAGGCTAATGACAGGGAAGAGGTGGCCTGGCTCTGCACTTCTGTTGATATGCTGTGTGGCTGTGTTTTTGTCTCTCAGGTCCTCGAGAGTGGACGTCTAGGAGGATGGGAATGGTAAGTCACAAGAAAAGAGGATAGCAGCATGCTTCAAGACATCTTCAAAACATGCATACATGGGGAGCACCTTACCAAGATCTTTCGAAGCTCCTGCACACTCTGTCAATGTGCTAAGCGAGTTATCCATCCTTGAATAAAACCTTTTTTAGCAATATCCTTGGCAGCCATAGCCTCAGCAGGCACAAGTGAAAGATGGAAACCTCTTATGAAGGCTTAAGTAGGCCTTTTCAACCATTCCTCAAGGAAAAAACTTCTTGTCCACTAGCTTCTTGCTTGGCAGAAATGCTGGTTTCAAAGAGCCTTGCAAAACAATGTCTGGCAAAATCAAGAGTAAGGAAACAAATTACCTACTTGTGCTTTGAAGAGCTTATTCTTATTTGAATGTGCCTCTGTAAGAGAGCCTCCTGAAGACCTCAGTGTGACAGTAATTTTGCAGATATTGTGCTTGGAGTCAGAATTAAGTTGGATTTTTTTTCTGTTAATGTGGAGCCCTTTAATCACAATAATTTTTAATTTACGTGGTTGATGATCTAGAATTATTTCTTGTAGTAAAGCCAATTGCTAAGATAGAGATTTATTTTGGTACTTGTCCATCTCAAGCATGCCCAGAAAGCATGCATCTTAACTCTTACATGTTATTGTTTAGAAGCTGGGAGAAAAACCTATAAAAATAGTAATGGCTGCGACACTAGTACGAAATTGCCCCCTTTCCCTGAACCCAGCGTGAGAGAAGGGCTGAGAGGGAATTACACAATAATTGACCACACCTTGATTACAATACTTTCTCTGCTCCAGTGTTGCACTGAGAACTGCAAAGTGGCTGAGGAGATCTTTTTTCCAAGCAGGAGAGGTGTGCATCGGCTCCAGAGCAGCACTCCTTGTAGTTCCTACATTAGTCGTTTCAGCCTATGTCTGACGTAGTTGTCGTTCTGCTGGGTACCACACAGCTCTACTTCCCCAAGCTGATGTTCACTGCCACTGAATTTGCTCCTGGCATTTCTTCAAGTGGCAGTACAAGCTTTTCCAGGCAGCTGGGGTGCAGATGCCACAGTAACATGCAGAGGAACAAGTACTGTGGCCCCTCTCACCCTCCTGCTCAGATGCAGCAATGAACCCCTGGGTGCGTTACCTGATGACTGGCTGTGGGGCATGCCACGCTTTGGTGAGGTGCATAGCTGAGATCCCTGATCTCCCCCCTGGAAGTCGTATCAGAGAGGTCCCATAGGCTGCTGGAGGTTCTATGCTCACTCAGGGTAGGTAGATTTGCCAGGCCCATGTCACAGCCTGAGGAGGAGCTGAGGCATATCTTCATCTGGCCAAATCCTGTCCTAAAATGGAGGCTCATTTTGAAGCGAATTGTCAAACAGAATTCCTGTGGCAGATAAGGCAGCTTCTGTAGGGAAAAAAAAATACAGCTAGAGACCATCTGGAAGCCAACAGAAGTTTGTTTCAGCCGCAGAAGCTAGCTTGCAATAGCAAAAAGGTCCTTAACACTAACTAGTTTGTCAACCAGTGGACAAAAGAATTTCTTGCACAATTCAGAGCAATATGCTAGCTAACTGCACATGTAAGGAAAGGGTTTAAATTGCACAATGTGCTGAGGAAGTGGGGATTTTGTCTCACAGCTATTGGCAGTTAGAAGGAATGGAGAGATAACTGAATTCACTCTGTCCTTCATACCATGGAGCGTAAGGAGGCTCAACCACAGCAGATACCACAGGCCAAAAAGTATTCAGTTGCGCATGCATGGGATGTGTCCGTGGCAAGGAGAGTCTGTGCAGAGAGCAGTTCAATGCGCAGTGATTTTTCTGCATGTGCTGTGGCGCTGTGGAAAGCGTATGGTAGTGACAGTGTCACTTGGAAAATATTTTGGCGGGTTAATTGGATATTAGGAAACAGTTCTTCCCTGAGGGCATGGTCAAGCACTGGAACAAGCTCCCTGGGGAAGTGGTCATTGCACCAAGTCTGTCAGTGTTCAAGAAGCTTGAAGTTTGTTCGTTGGACAATGCTCTTAGATGTATGGTTTAACTTTTGGGTTGCCCTGTGTGCAGTCAGAAGTTGGACTCAATGAGCCTCATGGCCCCTTCCAGCTGAGGATATTCTATGATTCTAATTACTCTGAATTCAGTGGCTAGTTAGGTATTGGTTATTTACTTCCAAACTTTTGTGATTTATGTCACATCTCACATGGTGTGATGCTCTAAGCTTTGATTCCAACCACTCCTGTTACAAATTTTACTAAGAAAACAGTGTTACTCTGCAAGCTAAGATAATGCATAGGTTTACTTTCTGTGCCTTTAAAAAAGCAATGAGCTAATATAAGAGACAAGGGTATGCCAGGCTTCCTACATTTAAAAGGTTGAGATCTTTTGATGTAAATGTACTTATCTTAAAGTGCTCAAAACAAGAACTTAATTTCTGTGATGTAAACTTTGTGAACATTTGCTTAGTGAATTACAATCACAAAGCCACTCTTAAATGTGAATATCCACAAGATTTGGAGATTTAGAGCAGCTGGCTTGTGTTACTCACAGTCCACTTACTCAGACTGGCTGGAATGGAGCATACATGCTCTTTTCTCTACTTGCTGGCTTATGACTTGCTAAGACAGAAGTGCCCAGGAGACTTCTGGGAAACTCATTCTTGTTTAGATCCGTAATTGAAATGTATCCAGAAGGATCTGTGTTCGTCCTACTCAGAAGAACGACTGGGATTCAAGGCTAAGGGAAGGAGATCTCTATATGGCAACAGGAGAGTAGATTGCTAGTGTAGATGTGGCTCACAATAGTTAGTGTAAAAACAAATAGGATGGGGCACTCCTTTTCCCTTGAGCTTCCTCCAGCTGATGAGAGACTCCTGTTTTCTGAAGCGTGGAAGATAGCTTTTCATTTTGTTGCTGGATGTTTCCTTCACCTCAAATTCCTTCTTCTGGATTTTTTGGGTAGCAGTTGTTACGGCATCTGTACGTCAGGAAAAAACCTGCATGTTTCCCTCTCCTCCTGCTTTCAGTGCCCCATAAAAAATAACTTCTTGTGTGTCACTCTCCTCTTCCCAGATGTTACATCTATCTCAAGTAAAGATGACTGAATAACTTAGTACTTATACATGATGTGGTACCTTTGATTTTAGAGCACCAAAAATAGATTCTGATATAGAGAGTGTCAGCATCAAAAGTGAAGGAAAATGCTCTGTTCTCATGAATTCAAAGTGAAGTGAGCACTTTGATGTCAATCTCAAATGAACTCGGAGGGAGTGGTCATTTCTAAAGTAGTTCAGCCAGCACCTGTAACCTCTTAAACTGCACTCATATCTCTCATGTGAATCAACATTTGAACCAATATTTACTTAGGACTCAGGCATGATTTATATGGGAGTCTTGGTATTGCAACAACTTCTGTGTTACTCAATCAGATTCCCAGATGACTGGTTAATACATAACAGGACAGATTTACAAATTCAGTTGGCACAAGTTATCATCAGATTGGAAAGGACAAATTCATTATATCATGTAGTATTTAATTCATAAATCTATTAAATACCTGTAATGGAGTGCAATGTGCCCTGTTTTAAGAGACAATGGGTTTCATTCTATTTTCAGAGGGTTCCTAATCTGGATTAATTGCTTGGTGACGATTTCCTAGTTTTCACGAGTAATTGTGTTATTCCTCTGTGTCAAAATGGAAAAAAAAAAAAAAGTAGGATTAAATTAGTTAGTTAATTACAAAATGCCACAGTAAAAAACCTTTATAGTGTGGAATACTATTCCAGTAACAATTAACAGTAAGCTTAATTCTGGGGTCAAAACCCAGCAGCTTTGAAGTTTAGGTATATCACAAAATCACTTTGGCTGTATATAAAGTTACCCTCAGCTCTGGGGCATTACCAGTGACTGTTTCTAAATGAAGGCTGTTTGTCGGGATGATATGGAGTGTTTCACAGAAAAATCAACTCCACTCATTTTATGCCAATATGGCAACAAAAAGAATATAGAAAGTCTAAAGACCTTTACAACAAGAAGATATTGTTAGTCAAAGATACTAGGGCACAGAACTGACTTTATAAATGCTATTGGATCTTTTGGAAGAGTGTTGTTTGTTTTTTTTTTAATGAAATAAAACAGGACAGGAAATTTAGAGTGATGTGTTTCTTCCTATGAATGGAAATGATGTGTTAAAACTCTTCAGACAGGCTAAGAAATCTTCAGTGTCTGTGTAAAACAGACAAGAAGCCTATTGTTTTCCCAGTTTCAGCCTAGAACACTTGAAAATCATCGTGTGTGTGTGTGTGTGTGTGTATGTCAGGAGGAAGAACACAGCCATCTCCCTGAAATGCTTTAACTTCTTTGTTCTGCTGATCCTCCTGTATTTACCCTGTCTGCTCTACAGCACGTGTATGCTTTAAGTCCAGTTACCACTTCTTTGGCAGGCAGTTCCCCATGAATAACGATACTGCTGCATATTTGGAAACATTTTCTAACTTAATGACCTTTCTTTAACCTCAGGCCGCTAATTTTTATCACTGGGAAGGAACAAATGTCTCTGAGTGAGGTGAATTGCTGAAGCTATTGCCTAGAACATGTATCTTGCCGCAGGCTCTGCCAGCAGAGTCCCATTGCTGCAGGCTTGGCTCCCTGAAGATTTGGAAACTTCTCTCTGCCACATCCTTACTCTGATTATGCCCATGGTAGAGGTTTAACAGTCCACGAGGAAATAACCAGCTAGAAACCATTCTTTGGCTTAAACAATAAACTCTGCCATAAAAATGGATGCCATAAAAACTACACCAATTACTTAAGTACAATCAGTGCCCAAGTTGAAACTACAGTGTCTGGAATCCATATCTGGAATCCACCTTTTTACATCTTAACATAGGAAAAAAACTGCAGCATGCTTGAATAACCAGCAGTACTGGAGTTGCAAGTTCCATCACAAATCAGTTATTTCAGCTTGGTATTAGTCGATTGCTATGCATGCTTAGCATAGCAAATTGTTGCATAATGAGCAAAAGGGGAGGAAAAAAAAAAGATATTTTTGAAGTCCAAGTCATTTTCAGATTAGTCTGTGATCTACGTCATTAGTTGGGTCAATAATAGATTTTAAAATGTTTTAGAAATGCACGCACATTTTTATTTTACTACTGGCTGTTGTTCAAGCAACATATTGATGTGGGTGTGCTCTTGGATCTTTTAATTGCATTGTATATAAATAGAGAACATTTACTATCATGTTAATGGCAGCTGCATGAACATAAGAACAAAGTTTTCTAATTCACTTCGCTCCTGCTCTGTCCATGCTCATGTCCAGTGAATGCTCTTGGGTTCTTCACAGCATACAGGCTCTAAGCATTTAACACAAGCAGTGACAGTGCCTGATGCCCTGTTATAGTGCATTGCCAGCTTTTTCCTACACGATTGTCTGCAGCCTTTTATTAGTGACTATTATTACATTCATGGTAATTAATTCTGTGGCTTTTTTTCCCCCCTCCCTAGTCACCACATCATACCTACCTCATTCTAGTTCACTTGGTGTCTGGGGAACTTGCCCCAGCTTGTGCAGGCTATTCACCTGTGTTGCACGCTTGAAACAGCTAGAGGTGGCTCTGGCACGTTCTTCCTTAGAGCAGGTTTCTTTGGCTCCCAGCTATAAACTTCCACGCTGGAATTCATAATGCAGAAAACTGTTAGTCCAAGGCCTGGCCACAGTAGATATATTGGAAAAGATGCAATTTAGCACAGTTTAGAGCTTTCTGAGTATTTACAGTGATTATTGTGGTCACTTTTAACCCTAGGAAGAGTTGCAGACATGTGCTGTCAAAGAAAATAGACTGTATCCAGTTTCTTTTTCCACTATCAGGCTGAAACCTATGCCAGTGAGGCTGCAAAGCATGTGCAGGTGAGCCAATGGACCAGTGGCTGGTCTGGTCTCAGACAACATAGCAGTAGGGCTCTGCCACAAGCCAGGGGCAAGAAGGGAAAGCAAAGAGCTTGTTCCTCTGCAGCTTGGGTGGCTCTGTCACAAAACAACAGCAGTGGCAAACCTCAGGCAGGACATCCTCCAGCAGGTGAAGTGAGCAAGGAGGACCACCTGATGGGTGAGGACTCCCTGGTGCCTTCCACAAGCTCCTCCAGCCCGCACAACCGAGTGCAGCCCTAGCCTGACGAGCTGCTTCTTGCCCAGAGCTAATAAAACCAGAGAAGATTAAGAGGGAAGAGAGAGCCGATTCAGTACAGGTAGAGAAATGGTTACTATAGCAACTGTTTTCTTCTTTGAGCATAGCTTGGGAGGACTCCCTTGCGAGGGGATTTCTGCACAGTCCCCAGGCTGGGAGGGGAGATTGCTTCAAGAATCTCGTTTGACAAAGGCTGCGTGGCTGCACTCTTGAACTCTGCTGGGGATCGGGGGGAGCTGGGAGAGGTTTGTGGAAGAGCTCGTCCAAAAGTAAAACAGATGTTGAAGTGCCTGAACTCATGGGAGAGATTACTGAACTGGGACTGTATTAAAAGTGATATCACCTCATGGTGTATTGTTCTGTGGGTTGCAGCTACGCCTGAGGCTGTTACTGTACCACAGTACCCTGTACAACCAGGAGTTTCAAAGCTGGGGCTTTTAAAAGAAATAAGAGAATATTTAGGTAATTTCTACTGGATTTTTAAATCTCTCTGACGTCCTAAGAAAGTTCTCCAGCTGAGTATCCTCAATGAGATGAAACTGGTGCAGAGCAAGAAATTAAGTAACTTGTAATATAATAAAGGCTTGGTCAGTCTGACTCCAAGAAAAGTCATTCTCTGGGACTTGAGCCAGGTAATGTTATCTCAGCGTACTGCTCGGAGTACCTGGCACTGTACAAGCTCTGGATCTTTGTGGTTATCTTAGACCAACATAGCAAATGAATGAGCATATTATCCTTTCGGTAGGGCTGCCTTCTGCTGTAACACTTCCCTTGCATTCACAGGAGATGTATAAATACCAAGTCAGTGCCTAGGGTAAATCTCTCATCTTTCGCCGTTGCTAACCCTGTGTGTTCTGGCAGGTATACTTCAGGGGCCAAAGTTGCACCTTGTTTTTTTGCTGGTATTTTGTGCTGGAAACTAAACAAACACAGGAGGAAAATAAAACAACCTATGATCATCTCAAAAGTAGTTTTGAAATTCTCTCTCTCTTAGGGTCAGAGCACAGAAGACGTTGCAGATTCTCTCGATAAGGGATGAGCAAAGGGGGCTTTGGGTGAAATATTCTGCCCCCCTATTCTCCTCCCTAGGCTGCTTATTGCCTATTTTTCCATGTATTATTGGTGCTGGAGACACAGATCTAGGAGGATGTTTTCTGCCATGATCCCACTACCCTTCCTATCACTGAGGAAGATGAAGGGGGGGTGTGCAGCCTCTTTCTTGCAGCTGCATCTTGCCTAGGTGGCTAACAGAACTTCAAACATTCATAATCCCTGGCTTTCAGAGTAGCTTTTTTTTTTTTTTTTTGGCTGTTGATGCAGGGAGTAAGAAACAGCAGCCTCACTATCTGTTTACAATTCATCAAGGGTCTTACCAGATGTAGAACCAAGAAGTTGAGAAATGAAAGCAGCCTCCCTGCTCCAAGCGCAACTTGAACACAGAACTAGGCTGAGAACATTTTGCTATCGCAAAATGCTGCCCTGCAAGCAGTGTGCCCAGGAGAGGAGCCAAGAGGCCGAGGGACTCAAGGACAGCCCTGAGCTCCCACCCACGCTTGCAACGACTGCACACTTCCCAAGGCAAAGTCTCCGGCCTCAGCCTAGTTTCAGAAACGGGATTCACAAACTCAACAGCAACCTGGTGCTGGTCCCTAGGGAATGTTTGCCGACATTTGCTGCTAAGAAGTCTGCAAGCTCTTCAGCTTAAATAAGTATCTGCATCCTTCTACAAAAGTGTCATTCTCTCTGTGCCATGTGGCAGATCTGGTCTTAGCTGGCATTTGATCTTGCCAGTAAAATCTACTGCTGCTCGATATAATAGCGAGAAAGACTTGTGAAAGAAAATTAAGTGCTTTATGAGTCAGAATTCTAGACTTAGCTCTTTTGTGAGCAATAAGCAATTTCTACTGCACCAATACAGCTGGGGTGAATAAAATCATGCGTCAATCCAACTTTGCTGCAGATATACAAGTATTACAGAAAACTGGGAAAAAATATTCTAATAAGCTTTATTAAATCACACAAATTAATAAAAACAAATGGTTCTTGTTATACTGTTATAGAAAAGAGACATATGCCCTCCTGACTGAATATGTGATGAAGGCTGCATTCAGAACCAGTGTAAAGTAGAAATTTCCATCAAGACTTTGTGAAGAAGTGTCTCCCTTACTTCAAAGGAAGTAGTAGAATCACTGACCATTACATTCTGTTCAGCCAGTGACGTGATTACATGGTCATGGTATGGGGCTGAGGGAAAAGTAAATTACAGAGAAAGAAAGTTGTTTTTTACTGTCGGGGATGGGGGTAGGGGGAAGGAGATTTCTGGGATGAGTAGTTTTGTCTCCCTCCATACTGACAGCAGAGGTCATACGAATTCTTAAGCCTCTGCTCACCCCAGAAGAGGGGACCTTAGTCCAGATTGTACCTTGCTTATGGCATAATTAGTCACTATGTGTTTTGTCTGTGCCCTAACCCTACTTATCTCACCACTAGTTCCTTCACAGGCTTTAAAGCTAGGTTATCTGGGGGATACAGGCAGCTGAAGAATTATTCTCTTAATGGGTCTGATTTATTAGATCCTACAGTAGATTAACCTATTAGATGGCATCAGAAATTGAACATGGATACAGAACCCATGTCTACTATCTACAAAAAAAGTCTGCTAATGCAGTTTGGTTGCTATGGTGTAAAATCTGATATCAGGAACATGAAGACACGTTTGCCTCTTTCCGTTACTTAAGACGACGGCTGGTTGATTGACTAATCCATTGGGTAAGATACTAAATTGTTACCTAACAAGAAGGTGCTTCTAGTGCACAAGAAATGGAAACAGGGGTCAGTTGTTGCTGAGAACATAATCAAGTCCAAGTCCAGTATTCTAACCATTCAGTCTTGGAGTGTTTGAGCCAGTAATTCAGTACTTAATTCCCTTATTTGAGTTTTTTTTTCTGATGCCTTTTAGGTTTTGATATATTCTGATGTTAGCAGAAGCCTTAGTTTTGTTGAATTTGACTATATGGGTTATCTAAGTGTAACAGATTTCTCCTTAGGAGCAGAAGAAAAGTCACATATACAAGTAGAAAAAATAGGCTTTTTTTTTTTTATTGTTTTACTTGAATGTGGACATAAAAGTTATGAAAAGTACCATCTTAGTAGCTCTAGAAGACCCTCTCTCTCTGTTTATCCATTTAAAATATACTGCATGAAGAAGAGCAGTATAAATTTCTCATACATTGCTCCTCCTGTGTGCTTTCAGCCAAAGCAGGGAAGTTCTTGGGTAAGAGCAGAAAATTATTTATTTTCCTGTTCAGTGAAACCAGCACACCTTTCTTTCCACATACTCTGCTGGGGTTTGCATCATGCTCTCCAACCATTCACCTCTGGCATTGCTGCCTGGGCTTTCAATAAGACCAAGTTCACGCCACTGCTGCCACATGTCTTCCTGCCCATTCAAACCAACCGCACTTGAAATGCTCAATGGTGGGATAAAATGCCTATAAGGAATTATTACCCACAATTTAAAGATGAACGTCATCTTAACCAATAATGAATTCCCTAACCAACACTTACTCTCTGGGAATAATGAAAGAAAAATAATTTTGGCAAGTAACATATCAATATGCCTACATATCAACTAAACCTGCAAGCCCTTATGATTACTCACCTTTATTTCTACCGTGACTTCCTCTACTGCTTTATTCTCACCTTTATTGCACTGTGTACATTTGTGGCTCCCCAAAAGATAAATCATGTTTGTTGTAAAACATTCTGAACAGTTTTTAAGTGAGTTACACCCTTTTTGTAAACTCAGCAATAAATTACAATGAGTTACTAGCTACTAATGAAGTGTTAAAACAACAAATGATGTAGTGAGCAGAACAAATGTCTAAAGGAAATAATGTGCATGGGCTTCATATGGATCCAGGATACTTATCAAAACCGAAGTCATTACAGGACTGAAACCCAAGATAGACTGACGCTAATAAAAGGTGTGTTGTAATCAAAAGGATATAAAACAAACAGAGTAATAATTTTTCCTATCTCCTTCTGAATTCTCTGAGGCTTTAAAAGAGATTATTTGAGGTTTTGAAGCAAAGCTTAAGACTCGGTATGAACAAATGTCAGTGAAATGGCCAGTATCAAGTTGGAGTTTTCTTACCTAGTAAAACTGGATAGAATTCTCTCTACCCAGGAAAAACATTTTTTTTTTTAATTTCTCTGACTTTTGTGCCTTCTCTTTCCACACTAATAGCAGTCTAGAAAAAAATCAGTCCTGGTACCCATGATATGACAATGTAGTGTGAAACTTGAGCATGTGGAAACAGAAGGGCCAGTTCGAAAGACAGTTTTCTGGTATTTTCACCACTTCTTCCCGCATTTAGAGGTATCATCAGCGTTTACTGCATCCATATAACTGTTTTCTGGTATTTAGCTATTCAACACAGAGATGTTGTCGGGTACTTACTTCAGCACAGATCTGCAAAAGAAAGGCCTTCTCTGCAGCCCAGCGTTGCCATCTCCAGCAGCCACTGCATGTCCCCTCTCCAGCATCCTGATCTGCGCCCAGATTAAGGGATTTTTTTTCTTTTTTTTTTTAAATGAAGAGCTGAGGCACAAAGGGAAGAAAAGAAATTCACGTCACTTCTGTTTCAGTTTGGCATCTGTAACCCATACATCATTCTTCCTCTAAACTAGGGTCTGGTATGCCGCAGATGAGAGCATTCTGGTTGTGCTGAAGCTGCTTTGCCAGCAGAAAGCAGTTCTGGAGCTTTCCTGCCACTTCTCAGAAAATCCCTGGGCTATATGGGTATTTCCAGCACTGGTGTGCCAAAGTGAAGTGTGCAGACAAGATGAAGGATCAGCCCATGCGGTGAAATAGTTTGGGGAGGGAAGCAGCATATCAGGAAATCCCTTGCAACCAGCAATCCCCAGCTTTAACAATGATCTCCAGGATGAGAACTATTATCCAAAGAGTCCACAAGCTTCTATTATATACAGTAAAAGACCATCAAGGGAGAACAGCCAAAAAATCCGGAAGTGCAAAGATTGTTCAAAGCTTAAAGCTGATTTATTCTTTTACTGCCCATTTATGACAAGACGATATAACATATTAGGCAACATTCTTATCCCCTCTGGCTGGAGGAGGGCCGGGAAAGCTGGGGCTCCTTCCAGCTGCCCATGACATCACGGCTCTGACAATCCCCGTGTGCTGCGGAAGACCAGAAGGCTGACGTTTCTGTAACAGAATGTCTTTCTGCCACCAAAACTAAGAAAGAAACTCAACTTTGAAGCACTGCATGTGGAAATTATTTTTCTTCTTGTAGCTTACCCTTCTGTTCAGGTATGATCTTCTCTTGAGCCAAGAGACCAGTTTACCATATAGGTATGAGTCAGCCCTCGCACATGATAACTAAGTAACTCAGTAACTTTCCGTAAGAAGCAGAGTTTAAATAAACATATTCTTGGTTGCTGTAATCCTCTTTGTACAGCACAGAGATCTCTCACGTGTTTTCGTGGCATGTCACGGGAATGAATGACACCAGCACCTTATGCAGCCTTGGCACGGCCCTGAAGGAGCATCAGCTCAATTAAACGCCCCATAACCAAAGAGGCAAAGAAGGCAGCTCCATCGCACAGCACGCCGTGAGGTGACCCAGGCGCCGGCCCAGCTCCCTCCCTCAGCCCTCGGTGCTCACCTCCGGCTCAGCCCCACAAACCGGTCAAACCCCTGCTGGGGCCCGAACCTCCCCCATTAAATTCTCTTCAGGCCTGAGCGGAGCGGGAGCGCCGGGAGGGGCCGAGCCCACAGCGGCAGGCACAGTGGGGGGCTGCGCCCGGCGGGAAGGGAAAGCGGGGCACGGGGTGATCTGACGGGCCGGGGCCGGCGGCCGCTGTGAGGAGCCGGGGGAGGAAGGAGGGGGGGTGTCACCTTGCACTGCGCCCCTCACCCTGAGCCGCGCGCGCCGGTCGCCAGGGGAACGGCCAATCGGTGCGCTCCTTCCCCGCCCCTCGCGCACAGG
>VXAK01010001.1:97269-108769 GCA_013399435.1 Arenaria interpres
AAAGGGGGGGCCGGGAGCGGGCGCGCGGCTCACTCGCCGCTGGCGCTCGTGGGGGAAGGACGCACGCGAGGTGAGAGAGCGCACGAGCCGCCCGCTCTTCGTCCGAACGCCCGCCGCATCCCCCCCTCCCCTCCACGCGCCTCACGCCATGAAGACCAAGTTCTGTAACGGCGAGACCGACCCCTCCCCGCTCGGGCTCCTCCTCGGCTGCAGCCCTGGCTCCGGCGGGGGCGGCGTCGTCCTTCCCGCGGCCGGGCAGCCCCCCTCGCCGCTGGCTCCCGGCGACCCTGAGGGGAAAGACCCCGTCGCGACGGGCAGAGGCGGGGGCGCCGCTCCCCCGCCTTCCGCGCTGCTGCTGCCGCCGCCGCCTGAGGAGGAGCCGCCGCTCGACCCCCGAACGCGGCGCAAGGCGTATCTGTGGTGCAAGGAGTTCCTGCCGGGGGCCTGGCGGGGGCTGCGGGAGGAGCAGCTTTGCATCAGCCCCATCAGGTCAGCGCTGAGGAGGAGGGCGGCTGGGCTCTGCGGGGAGGGGGCGGGGCGGGGCCGGTTGGTCGCTGGGAGTCTGAGCCCCTTCCCGGCACAGGAGGTGCGGGGGAATGAGGGTCTCCGTCTATTCTTTTTCACGAAAAAAATATAAATAATATCTTTGCCAGATTTGCATTTCTGCAGGCTGCGCATCCGCCTCCGCACTCGCTCTGTGGTGGCGCGGGAATCCTCCCCCCGCTCCGCACACCGGCGTGGGGCGGCGGGGCGAGGCCGGCCGGACCCACCGCCTGGGCGCGGGGAGAGGAGGGGGAGGCTGGCCCGGGGTGGGAGGCGGAAGGGCCCGGGGTCGTTGCGTCAGGCCCCCCCCCGCCCGGGGGGGGGGGGCGGGGCGGGGCGGCTGGTACTGCAGCGCCTCGGCCCGGAGCCGGGGGAGGGGCCGGGGCCTTGACGGTAACGGTGATGGAGCCGGTAGAAACAGCTGCAGGGAGTATGGAGCCTCCCTCCTGAGATAAAAAGTGCCTATTTTGGCGTTGTCCCGGCCCTTCTGAAATTCCGAGGTTAGCAGGTGAATGCGGGGAATCGATGATGTGAATCATCCTTTAGCATATATAGTAACAAGTACTTGTGACTCATCACGTTGGCAGCTTGCAGGAGTCTGATTTTTGGCAGCAGAAGGACGTAAATTGGGGATGTTCTAGAAGCTGTATGTAATGTGTTTGAGATCCCTGCTGCCTTCGTGGAATAAAATAATCTGGCTTTTGTATCAGTCCTGTATGCAAGTTACATTGGTGTTAGTTCAGAATTTCATTTTTACAGACTGCTTGTCGAGCACCTTAGTGTGTGATCATTCTACCGGATCAAATGTAAGGTCACATACAGTTTCAAAGGATATGGTTGTTAGTTTATCCCCTTGAGTCCTTACTTTGCTTTCCTAATGTTTCTACTTTTGTTCATACACGAAATACATGCAAATCTACCCTCCAGTTAGCTAAGAGAGCAAAAACTGTTGGCAAAACTCATATATAAATGCATAATCAAAACCCATCGTGCTTACTTCTAAATGTATTTTTAAAACCTGATTAAAAATGAGCAACTTACTGTAAGCCAGTGCAGATAGTATTTGTATCATTTCTCCTCACTTGGCATGATCATAATAAGTTTATAAAGGGAGAGAATTTTTAGAAGACTGCTACTGTTCCTAGACAGTAGACCATTCTGATAATGTCTGCAATCTGGCACTTAATTCTGATTTCATCCTTATTGGTGTGTACTGCTGACTTTGGTACTTACTTTCTAAAGCTTTAAGTTTTAGCACAGTTATTCTTGCATTTCTTGGAAACTTCCCCTCTGAGACACCACTTCAAAATGACTTGATGGCTTCCGGATTAGGAGGAAGAGGGGATGGGCTGAAGTTTAAGAATGTGTAAAAACATGCTAATTAGCAGTTGCATTTACTTCGGCAAAAGTATCTTCACCACTTGTTATCTTTGGAGAATTCAGCATCATATTGGTTTGATTCTAGTTTCATAAAAGTCAAGCACTTGATGTGTATTCCCCACCATCAGTATTGCCATTTTGACTGCGTTAGGGCAAGTGATTTTGATGAGTAGCTGTGAGATACTTGGTATCATAGGATGAAGGGGCACAGTCCTTATAGTTTGAGAGCAAAGAAATAGATTCACATGTAATGAGAATGCAAGTATGTAAGCACATCTAATTGCTGTGTTTGTGATTTGGGGAAAGCTCTGGGAAGCTTTGAAAATAGGTGACCCTGTTGGAAAGGCTTACCTTTAAGTAACTTGTAGCAGTAGACTAACTGGGAGCTTTATCTGTATAAGGGTGAGGTGTGACCTTTTCACCCTTGGACAAGCTGCTGAGTCTACTGACCTTTCAGGAGAACAATAGCTTTTATTACACTCCTGAATCGATTTCCTTGATTAGAGGTAACCTTTGAAATCCGAAGTGCATAAAACTATAGTGAAACTTCTATTTAATGAAGTTCAGCCTCAGTAAGACACTCCTGCTTGGCTGGAGAGAGATGAAGAAGTTTCTGGCTTTTGTGCACTGTGCAGGCTGAACATGTGTTCAAATAACACAGCTGCTTGTACAGGATTTTGAGCTCTAGTCGGGTATTTTTTTATAAAGTGGGTTTCAGTGTGTTTAGTTCTTCTATTTAAGTATTTTTTCACCAATGTCTACTGGGGCTTAGTAAAGGTGATAAATGTTTTTTTTAAAAAACCCTGTCTAGCACAGTTTAGATGAAGGCAGAAATGTAGTTGGTATAACTAACCAAAGTTCTGATTGTGTCTGAATACTCTGGCTTTGCTCTTTGTTTGATATCCTTTCCATCTGTCTGTTTTTCCTACCTGTTCACCTTCATGGTTCAAAGTTACTTCATATCTCTTGTCTCTAAACATCATTTTTTTGGATGCCTGCCAAGCCACCTGGTTCTCTTCTGCCTTCTTTCTTGAGCATATTGCGTAGCTGCTATTTTACCCTATTTCTTGAGATTTTTTTTTCCTTCTCAGTTGTTGGAGTTGTTGGATATGCAGGGCAGTCCTTCTTTCTCTGTATCATCTCCCAATAAATACATACAGGTTGTCTACTTCGTAGCCTTTTTCTCCAGAAAGACTTTACTACTTCCCCGCTGTGTTGTAAGAGAACCCAGAAAATTATTTGAAAAAACATGGAGAAGGAGTGTCAGGTTAGGACTAAGCTGCATTTTAGCCACTGCATTTTGGATCTGCCATGGATTGCTGAAATCAAAGCTCACTGCAAAGTAGTATTAAATACTTGGGTTTTGGGTGTTATGAAAACTGCATTACTTTGTGAAGGAAATCACAACATGACAGAGGTACTGCTATTTAAATTCTAGAGTTGCTGCAGTAAGTCATGTAGCATGTTAGAATAAAAATTACTTTTAGAATCTATGCAACTTCATCCCTTTACTGCTCGCTACTGTATTTGGATTGTTCTTGAAAGTTCTTTCTTTAATGGTGAGACAGACAGGTTTTTTCAGTAGAGCTGATTTACATTGCTGTTTTGCAAGCAAACAAGTTTCAGGACTTTTCCTTCTTAAAGCAGAGCAAAATCTATTGCAGAAAGGAAATTTGAAAACTTAATAATGAACATACTGATAATGAAGAAGATGAAGAAAGACAATGTAGTAAAGAGATTGTGGGTTGAGTAGACTGGTGTTCTTAGTGGGCTACTAGAAATCAAGACACTTAGCTTCTTTAATCTAGTTATCTATCTAGCTTGATAGACCTGCAGAAAAGAAATGATGTCACTTTTTCCTATCACTGTTGTAAAACATTCACTATAGGAAAAGCCAGCATGCTGGTATAACCCCTGAATGATCGAAGCACAGAACTCCCTAGTTTGTCTTAAAGAACTGCTTTAATTTTAAATTTCAAAATTGAAAATGAGTCCCTAAGAATGATAGCATAAGTACAACTTGTATTCACTGCTTAAGTTTATTCTGCCATCTTCTTGCTTGTTTATGCAGCCAAGTATATCTGAAAAGACTCCAGCATCACTTCCTGGAAGTCCTGAAAATAATTAACAGAAGCCTATATCTTGTCTTAGTTGTGTGTTGAGTTTTACATCACTTTGTTCGTAGCTTGAGCTGTAACTTGAATCAATAGATCTTGATGGTGAACTATAAATTAAGAAGCATGAAACTGCTGATCTTTTTATTGAAGCCTTATGTATTATGAGTTATTCGTACTGTTGAAAAATTGTTTCTCAGGTTAGAGTGAATCAGTTCATATTAAAAGGATGATTAGTGTGCCTCTAATATGTAGAAAATGAAACACATATGCTCATCCCAAGTTAAATTTACCTTTTTCTTGGTAGAGGTGGCCTCAGCAACATGCTGTTTCAGTGCTCACTACCTGATACCATTGAGACAGTCGCAGATGAACCGCGGAAAGTTCTCCTGCGCTTATATGGTGCAATTCTGCAGATGGTGAGTACGTAGAGTGATTTGGGAGTGGGAGGGTTTCTGTACCTTAATTGTAGTATGTTTGGAGATCTTTGTGACACACTGCAGGTGTCTGCTGCTTTATCCTTTGGGGAATGTGTTTTAGTAGTAGCTGGGTAGATTGCTAGCTTAAAATAGTTTTCTTTATTGTTGTTGTTTAGAACTGACACTGCTTTCTATACAGATCCTGACTGGCGTGTACCAACTGAAGGCTCACTTGCTGTCTGTTTGATCAGTAATGTTTTGTTTATGGTGTTAAGTTTGGACTGTGGTGTTTCAGAAGTTATTAAAGTTTGCTTCTGTACAGTATGTAGGACTTTGGCATAACTAGCAAGATTGCAAGAGACTAAACCACTTAATCTTGGTAACACTTAAGAATTTTGGAGATAAAAGTTGAAGGTTTTGTCAAACTTGTACAGTGCTCAAGCATTTTACTAGAGATCTCATCGGTAATTGTGTTGCTGGAAAATTTGATCTACAGTGTTAGAACAAAAATGAAGCACAGCCATCTCATTCCAAAACATGCTCTCCTAAGTGTGTGATATGCCCTGTAGCTGGCATAGAAGTTTAACCAGATGTTTGTCGAACTCTTGTAATGTTACTTTTTCTTTTATTTGGTTAGTAAAATGTAAGTAGCATTGAAATTTGTCAAACCTTAAGAGAAGTGGTTGGCAAATCTTTTTCAAATTGTAAGGTTTAAAATCAAGAATATTTTGTAAAGGTGATCTCTTCCAAAGCTTACAAGCAGTTATGGTAGGACTATACAGCAGATCTTCTCTTACCCATCTCTGCTAGACACTTGATTATATTGTAAGTAATCATAAGTGTTTAACCCTATTAAAAATTGCAGCTTCATAAAATTATATCTGGATGTTGGCAATTGTTTCTATTTGACTTACAGGGTCTGGTGTTGTTATCCATTAATTTGATACTTTCCAGTACTCAGTCACTCGCTTTGAATAACTTAGCCAATATCTGCAGGAGATTGTTCCTGAAATTTCAGCCCATTCTTCCTGATTCTGCTGCCTTGACCAAACTTAATATTAGATCTCATTCAATATTGACACTTAACTGGCTTTAAAGTGCTCTTTTATTATGCCATGAGAGGTATTAACTTTCCCATGGTAGCAAACTTTACCAGAAATATGTAAAAGATTCCAGTGGTTTGAAGTGCCATGAAACACTTGGCTACACCACAGTATGAGTGTTGGGAAAGTTAAACTGTTGAACAAGAAGAATATGTTTAAGTTCATTAATTCAAGTTTAAATAGTATTTTCTTTAGTTTAACAGAAACTAAAAGCAATGTGGGAAAAAATGGTGGTGAGAAACTTTGGTTTTGAAATAACTCCTAGGGTTGATGCTAAGAATTTTTTTCAGAATTATTAATAGCTTTAATGTAATGCTGGCTTAATATGTAGAAGGCTTGAGTAGGAACATGGGCTGTAAAACTTCAGTAGTGGCAGAACTTGTTGCCTAAGAGCTGTGAAGAAATGTGGCCTTTCCCTTATATTTCAAAGGAAAAATAGGCTCTAGAACTTGGTTGCCCTCCTCTTCCCTCAGGGTTTTTTAACTTGCCTTTTCTGTGCCCCTATCCACTGAAGAAATCAAAATAAAATTTTGGGCTCTAAAATCAGAACTAATTTGGTTTGAAAATTGAAAGTGTGTTCATAACTTTCTAACCTTTCTACTCTTGGTGTTGAAGGATCTTTTGAGATGTCTAACTTCCTTTATTTCCATAGTGGCAGTGAAATTGACTGCTCTTGTTGGTGCAGTTCACTAAAGGTTAAGTAAGCAGAGAAAGTCCCAAGGTAAAACTTTCAGATTGCATTGAGGTTCACAATTTTTGTCGACAAACATTTGTCTCTTCCA
The DNA here is from genome assembly GCA_013399435.1 of Arenaria interpres. Taxonomy (NCBI): domain Eukaryota; kingdom Metazoa; phylum Chordata; class Aves; order Charadriiformes; family Scolopacidae; genus Arenaria; species Arenaria interpres. The sequence goes on from VXAK01010001.1 coordinate 103,611, forward strand.
GCCCCTCTACCTTAAATGCAAGTTAAAATATAAGCAAACTGTTTTAATGGGGTATTTTAAAACCTCACTTAGGATTCTTATGAATTTCTGGGTGGCATAAACAGAATCTTATGACAAGCCTGTTATGAGGGAGTAATTTGATATTTTTTAGTAATGTTGCTTAAGTTTAGAGCCCTATAGAAATTAAGGGACACTGCTTAAGTAGAGTTTTGAAACCTTTTGCTAAAATCACAACTTAATTCTCAATGACTTAATTGTAACTGCCACTGGGTATTAGTAGTTACCACTTGTTTGCTTGAGCCTTTTGTAGCATGTTTTAACTCTTGTCCATTTTACTTTCTGTTGAAATTGGAACACAAAATAGTGATAATATCTTCTTATTTCTTTGCTGTAAATACTATAGATATGTAGCAATATGCCCTAAATTGTTGTATGTACAGGAGACAAGTTTAAATTTTGAATAGAAGTGAAAAATAGATACCTGATACTAACTTGAAAATGAATGATACTGGCACCATAATTCTTTGAGCCACCTTTCAAAGGAACCTTTTTTGCCGTTTGAAAATAGCCCCAGTTTGCTTATTACGAATCTTGGAAGACACAAATGTCAGTACATGAAACTCATCCAATATAAACCATGCCAGTTGGCTGAAGCTGCCACACAGGGAAGGCTTTGTGCCTTCCTCTGTCATAGCTGATATGTTTAAGCCAATTTTTTGTGTGCATGACTGTTTTGGGGGGAGTTGGGGGGAGATTCAATTGAACTGGCTCGGCCATTACTATGAATGGTCGCACTGGCATGGATGTTTAAAAGTCAAGGACTTCTCTCGAGTATATCCTTGAGCAGAACTTTTTTTTTTAAGACAAGTATTTGTGCTTGTGACAGGTTAAAGTACTAACCACATTAAAACTCAAATGTTTGAGGCACAATGCAGATATGTTCTACATTGAAAAAAGGGAAATGTCTTACTCTGCTTCACTTATTCTTGCTCCAGCTTAGTTGCTAAATTTAAAGGGGAGCACCGAAAGTAAAACTTCCTCATGACAACATGTCTTTAAATGTTGGCTATATCAGTGGTAAAACAACCGAAACAAAAGGTTCTCCAACAATATGCCATTTAATGTTCAGACTTTAAGATTGGCTTTCATATGCAGGTTACTGTAGTGTTTTTACTTAAATTCAGAACAACCAAAACTTCACAAATCTTAGAAATGCTGATATGATTTCAATGTAAGCTAACCTCAACAAAAAAGAATAAAGTAGTTCAAAATAAGGTGAATTTTTTGAAGTTCACCTATCAAAAGGTAACTGGGTAATTGATTCCCATTCTTTTACACATGTCAAAAGAACCTTGAACTCTGATCACTGGGGCTCTGTTACTTTGCAACAGCCAAAACAAAATCTGTATATAAATGGGGAAAACCAAACCAGTATTCCTAATGTTCTTCTCTGGTCTCTCAATTTCTATGTGAGCAGACACAAAATAAGTAAAATGGTTGCCACAGTTCTGTGGTAAATCTTTTCCATACCTGCCTTGCTGCCTTTTATTTTTTGTAACTAAATAAAATGCAGACTGCTGTGTAACTGTAATTATCAACGTCTTCTGTGGTTGTTGGTGTCCATGTCTGTTTGTAGCATGGAGTAACTACAAATCCCTGGCACTGGCAGACGGCTTGAAAGAAACCAAGCACCTCTTACGGGGAAATATTTGTGTTGGGTGGAGTTAAGGGTGTTCTGGGGGTAATGTACCACTTTAGTTGTATATGCATGTGTTCTCTGCTGCAGGCTTGCCCATGCGATCGTGCCTAGAGCACTCTGGTTTCCAGGTGACAGACACGATTCACGGTATAGTATGAGATCTCTGAAGTTGGAGCATTCTCTACAGCTTTCATTTTCTTTAGTACTGGATTTCATTGTTTAAAAATAAGGCTTAAGTAGCACCAGCTACTGTCTGTGCATCTGAATGTTTACAGAAATAACAAAATACCAAAGTACTGCCCCTTCCTTTCCTCTGCTCCCTCATAAGAGAATGGTAACTTGAAATGAAGAGGATTAGAGATGTCTTTTGTGGCTATTGTAGGGCTTGAACTGGGAATTCTTTACATGCTAGATTTTAAGACTTCAGCAAATTAGTATCAGTTCCTTCAGATCTGGCAGGGATCAGTGATCAACAGCGGATTATTTGAAGGAGAAATATTTATTGCTGAATCTAAAACTGTCTTCCTATACCATGAATTTCAAATTGATGTTTTCCAACAGCTTCTAGAATTAAGAAAACTTCCCCTGCATATGTTGATTCTAACCTTTCAGGCAGTTCCTTGTAATGTTGTAATTCCTTGGGATTTAAATTCCTAGGGGTTTGTCTAAAGCAAAGTATTGCAGTATTTTGAAGTCTTGAAAACTACTAGAGTGGAGTAAACTCAGAAAAATGAAGTTATAATTCAAGATTTAAATTTTTGGGCAGAGCTAAGGGTTATTTGGAGGAAAAAGATAGCAAGTTTCTCCTCTATATGGAATTCACTACCAAGCATCACTTGGGATTTTTAATACAGATCTTATCTACCAGCTACAAGAGAAATAAATTTGGAACATCAGGGAGAAAATTATGAAGAAATTATTTTTTTGTGTCAAACTACCAGATGTATAAACACTGTCTGGTTGTCTTCTGATCACAGATCAGATAATGTGGAATGTCTCCCATTCTAGAACTTTATTATACCTGCAGCTTCCTGCCTTAAAATCAATTTACATGATCACAAAGTAGACTCTATAACAGCTTCAGTTGTCTCTATGCATATAGCTGTCCTCCCTTACTAAAATTGTAGTTAGCTTTCTCAATCTGCTTTGAGAGTAAACCTTCCAGCAATAAAGAAAGCACTGAACTGTTAAATCTTAAAGATGTAGAACACATTCTATATGTAGTCCATTCCTAGTTAATATTTCCATACAGAGAGAGTGATTAAAAACCTCCAGGAATTATTCAGTCATTCTCTTATTTGGGATGAAAATCTCCTCATTGCTGTTGGAAGTAAATAGCTCCCAGAATTAGACATAAATTGGAGTGAGCTACTAGAGTTTATGGAAAAACTGAAGCTTTGGTTGGTTTAGCCAACAACACATGAGCTAAATATGTAGATCAAATTACCTCAGGGTAGGAGATCTTTCACTTTAAACCACTGTTCTCACAGGTGATTGTGCAGTCAGAAAACAATCAAATCCTACCACTTTAACATCTGTTAAACTCTTAAGAGTCTGTTGCATAAAATTGCATCCTGCTTGCTTCATTTTCCTTGACCGCATATACTGGAGACTTTCCTAATTCTAGGCTGAGTACATGGCCACTTGTGAAGACTGATCCTCTCCAAGCTCCCATTCATATTTGCAACTTAGTTACATATTACTTTGAATTCATTCTTCTCTGTACACTAATGATCTATGCTGAGGGAACAGAAAAGAGGAAGGGATGATGCAGAAGTCTCCTTTTCTGATGACTCTGCAATACATATCCCTAATTGTCTCTCTCTAATGGCACAGTAGATGCCATTAGGCTATCTCCAACACTAATTTGAGGTGGACTTTTAGAACTGGCTAGCTCTTCGTACAGTATGACTTCTGGAAAAGTGGATGCCAGTTCAGGTTCTAGGGAAAAGCCTAATCTGCTTACCTTCTGATGAACTGAACCATTCTGAGAGCACCATTAATCAGGAAAGACTCCTGGATGGTGAGTAACTTTCTGACTGTTCAAGAAAAATCTGTAAGATGCAAGAGTGGTATTGATGTAGGACATGCTTGTTCAGAGAAGCCCTCTGTAAATGACTTTAATATTATTGAGTAGTTAACGCATTTAGCTTTAGTGAATGTTTTTACTTTATTAATTTCCTTGAAAGGAATATAAACTAATAGTAGTTTTCATATTGTCTGGTTTTAAACTTACTATCCTAGTGGAATGGGAAATACTTGCTGAAAGACCATCGATTCACGTTAACTATACTTCTTCTATAGCTTCTGAAATACTGTAACTGCATAGCTTGTGTAAATCGTTAGCTTGTTGTATTGTACTTAAGGCAGCTGGTGTTGCTTAACTGTATTCCATTAAGTTCATATTTCCACCCTTGTTTTGGACATGTTAGAGCTTTGGAACAGAAAGGTATGCACATGGTTCTATAAATGGAATGTTTTTGTTGAGAAGGTGGAGAGGCAGGCTACCTTTATGGGCCTCTAAAGCTAGTCTGGTTTAAACAGTCAACGATGGAGTTGCAGCATAAATAGCAGCCACAAACTGTCACTAATTCTAAGCAAATATTTGCTTTCTCTCCTCCTTACCTTCAAGCCCTTTAAAGGACAAGGTTTTTATTACATTTTGAATTTTAAATGTGCAGCTCTATTAAAAGCATGTGCCATTGAGGGTACAGTTGCTGAGGGCATGGTTTGGTGCTCTGAAACTGCTTTATAATGGCTGTTAACAATCCTAGCACATGCATGGAATTTGTTAAAGATTTGCTAGTATACTGCAGTACCTACTGAGATTTCTTTAGTTTACACGGCCAAGAAATATCTTGGATTTGTATGGCCAGTGGTACATTTTACATGTAGCCTACAGAACATAATGTTAATAAGGAAATTCTAGTCACAAAAAAAATCTGGAAAATAAGGTAATAGAAAAAAGCAAGCTTCATAACATGCCTCTTCTAATAGTCCTCCTAAGGCTTTTATGTAATCTCTCTAATGCATCTCTTAAGTGTTTTAGCTGCAAGAAAAATATCATCCCAGATGTCATGCAGAGGGATTTAACTTTTTGTTAATTAAAAATGTTAATCTAAGCTTATGATGCACTGAAATCTTGCTTTGAAATACTGGGAGACAACAAAAACATACCTGAAAATCAGTTCTCAGACTATTTACAGGAGCGGCTTGGTCTCAGTGGCACATCCTTTTGAAAGATTTTGGAATTGTGAAATAGTGTGATGGTCAGAGGTCAGATGGATACTAGTGCTGTAGCTGTCACAGATCAAGACAGTGAGACAACTAGTTAATTGTAGCTGGCACTTCTACTCCCTTTGTTCTGGTGGTTGCAGGTTAATCCTGTTAAATTTCATCTTCTCATTGTGTTTGCTTTTCTCATTCATAGAGGTCCTGTAATAAAGGAGAGTCTGTACAG
>VXAK01010002.1:0-11687 GCA_013399435.1 Arenaria interpres
TTCTGTGATTCTGTAATATATTGTCCTACTGAAACTTACAGAAAAGTCCCTGATGACTGGATTCATATGTGTGTAAAAAGTAAAGCTACTCATTCTATAGACTTCATGTGTCTAACTTACAAGGAAAATACAATGTGACAATCATTGATAACATTTACCTTCAAAGGAATTGCAGTGTATGGTGTCATTAAAGTTTAAAAAAAAAAACCAAACTTAGGGTACTTGATTTGAGATATATATGTATATGTTTGGTTATCAATATATATGACTTAGTAAAGGAAATAATTTGGTTAAGCTGTCTCAAGTTGCTCTGATGAATGGTTGGTGTCTAGGTAACTTTTATCTGTTCTTAAAGACACTACTTATATTTATCATTAACTGAAGTGGGCATATGCACACACACAGGAGGAAACAAATTTATTTTTGACAGGGACATGTGGAACAAATTAAAGAATAAGAAAAGCAGGCATATTTTTAAATATAGCTTTAAATATCCTTCATGAAATAAAATGTTGATCATATTTCTAAACCAATTAAAAACAAATTTTGCAGTTATATATTGATGGCACAGATTATAAATTTACTTTTCTGTATTGATGGATTACAAATTTCACAATAGCTTAGTGACTGTTCTCTTTTCACTGGTGAAACTGTAGCCACATGCTGCAGAAAAGATTTGAACACAAGCAAAAAATATTCTGGTTTAATGGGGTTATGTCTGTCTAATGAAAGATGCTTCAGCATTAATATTAATAGCTTTACATCCAGCTACGTTGTTTGGTGATTAGAATCTATAGCTCTAATTGGTTGTGCAGGGCAGTTATCCCCCATTAACATTAGCCTGCACATTCCTCTGATATCCAGTACAAATGAAAACTACAAGAGCTGCTGTTTCTTATCATCTTGCCTACAGACTCTAAATTAGAATGGGTCTTATTACTTAATGAGTTGCACAAAGAAGTCAACAGTCCACTTTCTCAGAGCTCAGTATATTTTCCACAAAGCTTTGGATAATTTGGCTTATCATTTCAGCTTGATTTCTGGATATGCCAGAGATTTATTTTTAATCTAATTCTTAAGCAGCAGATGTATTCTATATTAAAATGAGAAGAAAAATATAAAAGTATAGTAAACTAAAGGGCTAAAGAAAGGATCCATTTCATTCTTTTTTTTTCCTCCAGCTGATCAACATCCTATTTACAACTGTAGACAAAATGCAGCATTCTGCTTCCCAGTCATTGAGATGAAAAACAGGAGTCTTGGTTCTCCCTTTTTGTCTTGCATTTGAATGGAACCTTATGCTATTACAGACACAGTTGTGTGTACAGTTTTCTCAGTTAAAAAGAAAAAAAGTATATCCTACTGGAAAGGGTAGGTTTTTGGGGAAAGAAAAACAAATATTGCCAATTAATTGCATCCAAGTTATAGAACAGACTGTTTGAATTCTCATCAGTTTTTTATACTCAAAATCTTGTGAACCAAAAATGTTTGTACCAATGCAAACACAATAATTTATTGTTAGTAGAATTAAGGCCTTACCAGTGTGATCAAAGAATCATTATTAGTTTGGTTACTGTGATATTAGCATTTCAAGTTATATAAAGTTATAAAGAGATGTACAAGAATTTCTAGTGAATTTCCTTTCTCTGGTGTTATGCTCATCCCACTTAGCTGAAAGCCTTCAGTCTAGGGGTGTTTCTTCAGCATCCTAAGTTCTTCACTGAGAGGGGTATGATGATGCTTCTCACTGTAGAACATGTTTATGGCATGAGGACATTTTTATGTTTGCTAACAGAGTGTCCCCTCTGTCAGTGTGCCACTGCTGACACCTCATGCCGGTTTCCTTCCTTGCTGCATTTTATCAGCATCATAGATTGCTGATTCTTCACAGAGTAGCTCCTGAAGTTAAATAGGCCTGACATCACCCAATTGTACAAATCTAAAACAAAAAAGCTAAAACAAAATAATAATTAATTGGTCATCAAATAACTGCTTTTAGAGCCTAACACAGATCCTCAGACATGCACAGAGAAATCTGGACAAAGCCTGACAAGTTCTGAGGCCTTGTGTTAGCCTAACATAAAGTGTCCTGTTACAAGCAATGGCAAAAACAAAACAAAACAAAACAAAAAGCATCTAAACAAAACAATCAAACAAACCAACCAACAAAACTCCCACAGACTTACTAGGCTATGGAGCTACAGGTGAAACTCTTTGCTTTTTATTTTAAAACATCATCTACTTCAGTGTTGCATGGTGAGCTGGAAATTTGCCTGTTCCCTACCACAGATTTTGCAAACACTGTCTGGACTTCATACTGGTCATATTTGACACCAGAATGGAAGATTGTGATGAGTGTTTCATCAATCTGTAGAAACTGTGATGTGTTAAAGATAGTAATTATTCAAAGAGGAGTAGATGGAAGAAAAAATTTTCAGTAATAGTGGGTGGTTTAAATCTAGCCTTTAAAGTATAGGTAATTGAAGCTTTTGATCATTACTTAAGCAGCTGGTTGTCCAATCCCCAAGAGAAGGATTTCAGTTATGAGACTAGTTTTAGCCATATGAGACTAATTTTAGACCTTGGTTTCATAAGTAGATTAATTTTCCCTAAATTAAGTGTCTAAAACCTACCCTTAGCTGACACTATTACCTCTCCTGTAATGGAGTGAAAACAATATTTCTAGAGAGAGTAACTCATTCTATCTTGTGATGAGGTCTCTACGATAGCATGGAGTTATTTCCCTGAATTGTATTCTGTGTACCTGCTGTTTTCTTACCAAAAATCCTGAACTAAATTTTGTAGTGCTTCTAGTAGTGCAAGTAGTCCCACCTTGGTCCTCTAATTTCATCATCTGTTAGTGCACAGCAGCTGTTTAGCTTCAGCTCATTTGTACTAAAGTACAAATAGAGGTAATTCAGCATGGTGTATGTAATCTCAAAGAGCTCAACATTGGGTTTCATGGTAGGAAAACTAACCTTTCAGTTCAAATAATGCCTCTAGGTTTTTCTTGCAAAGATAAGCCTGAAAGAGTAAACAGGTAAAAACAATCACTGGACTTTGAAATTATTAATGCACAAGAGCTGGAGACTCAGTGCACAGGTAAAACACACGCACTGTTACAGGCAGAGTATCAGTTACCTCTGATAGCTATGCTTGAAAGATCCCCTTGCTAAACTCACTGCAGGTGGTCAAGGCAACCATGTATGTTGAGGTGCGGTGCTGGTAGACTGATGTTGTCTGTTGAAGGAATGAAAAAAAAAAAAAAAGATTCATTCTGAGGTTAAAAAGCGGTTTGTGGTGCTCATTGAATGTGACTTAGGATACAGTACTCACTGCTTCAAAGCAGCTGTTGCCTAGGAAAAATTGTTGTTGAGGGACAGAGACAGTATTGCACTGGATGGGAATACTGCAGGGCTGACCGAGTGTATTTCAGTGAATGTTTTTCCTAGCATTTCGTTTCTGTTGTCTGTGTGATAAAGTATGCAAAATGATGCAGCTTGAAGGAGACTAATGAGCAGACACATGAACTGAATTGCAAAGCAAATTTCAGGAAATAACTTCTTTCAAACACAGGCAGAATGGGGTAATCAGTCACAAATGACAAAGGCGATATTGCTTTTCAGAGTATGTACTGCATTGCAGCACATAATTAACACCTAGCATTACAGAGCTCTGGAGGTTATTTAGATACAGTCAGAGGGAAATGAAAAGCTGGTGATTTCAGACATGGTTTGTGAATCTGTATTCTGATAGCATTTCTTGAGTGGAATAAGAAAAAAAAGAGCATCCCTAGTCTCCTTATGTTAGTTTTCCTTCTATGCAAGATTACATGAAGTCAGGAAGTAGTAATCCCTTCCGGAGATGTTACTGGAAACTTCCACCAGGTCTTTTGAGATCCTCTCTTAGAAGTTGTTATATAAATGCTAACGTATGCCTTTAAAATTGCTCCAGGCCATTTAAACAACAATCTAAAAAAACTAAAAGTGAAGAAAAATACTTCATTCATACTCTGACATTTGCCAGCTTGATTCCTGCCTCAATGATGAGATGTCCCCAAGAAGGCTTCTCCTTTACAACAGCCAAATTTTTGAGGGGTGTTTTCCATCCTACTAATAAGAGACGTTCGCAACTTCAGAGAAACCAGATTATCTGACTCTAACTCAAACTGCAGCCTAGCGGATAAGAGGTGAATTTCTCAAGTCTATTATTTATTTAAATTTTTAATAGAAATTTATATAAGCATGCATTACATGAAGTTGACCTTGAAGTCATGATGGTCTAAGAGGTCAAATGATCCAAACCATTCATGCTATTCTTCTTGATATATGACAGTATCCCAAACTTAGAAAAATATCTGTAACCTAAAATATGGAAAGGTATGATTTCTTCCTCAAAGCAAAAGCATTGGTTGGATGTCTGCAGTGAGATCTACTATGAAATTTAATGTTGTTACTAAATTGCATTAATGCAATAAAATCTCATTCTGCATCAAAAGGGATTTTCGGCAGTACCTTCAAAACAGTGTTATTGGTCAGAAAAACTGTTGAACATTGTTAAACAAAAGTAATCATATTTAATATGTATTTCTAGTCACTATCAATCTACATATTGCCTTGTGACCATTTGGAAAAACAGATAATGTAGTAATTCATTTTACACACTTCAATGTTATACCCCAATTTGCTAATCTGCCATTCTTTGATAAAACTGCATTGCAGTTGCTATTTTTCTTTCTTCTGCTCAGTTGCCTATTTAAGGAACAAAAAATTTTTTCCCAGTTTGACTGGGAAAAAAAAAGCCAGTTTTCTTCTGCATTTAGGAACCTGTCAGTGTGCTTGGGTTTGTACTTAGGTGTGTATTTTTTCCTCACTTCACAGATGCAAAGAGAACATATTTTACAATTCCCATAACTTGACTTGGATTTTTACATAAGAGACCTCTAGGACTATTGTTTTTTTCATCTGGCTGAAACCTAAATCAAGCTATAAATAATTTTTGCACCTTACGTTTTCACTGATGACACCTCTTCAGGCTGGATTTGTGGTTTCACTCACAATTGTCATTCTCTTGCTTCCACTTGCAATATCCTCTACTCAGGACTCTTCTCATTTTCATTTTTCTTTCATGAATGAGATACAAAGCAAAAATAATATTTCCCTATGAAATATTGCTGTGCTAATTTTTATCTATGGTGACAGACATTGTGGAAAAAACACACCATTTTAACTTTTTTTCATTCTGATATTCTTTCTTAGAAGAGACTTAAATCAATTGGTATGAAAAAATAATTCTATAGTCTGTGCAGTCAATTCATAACTGTATCACTTGATCTACTTTAGGAAAAAAATACTCTTATATGCAACTGTTATTAATTCTCATCAGGTTTATCAAGTGTAAAGGAGATTTTTTCAGAGGAGTATACAAAGGAAAGTACTTGGCCATTCACTAAACAGAATCATGACATATCCCTCATGTCTCGTAACACTTACTTAATACTGAAAATGGGTGAAAGGGAATGCTTTTAATCAGAAAGCCTATTCATTTAAATATTAAATATACTGGTTGGATTGCTGGACCACAGTTTTTAATATATATCACAGGAAAGGGCAATAAATTCTCCACTGTTCTCACTCCCATTTCGTAAAAAAGAAGAATAAAATCTAGAAAGAAGACTATCATGTAGAATACTATAGAGTAATTTTGATCCCCCACAGGTCATTGTGCAGACCTACTGACATGTGACTGATCCACTCACTCCTGCTTAGACTACTGCAGAGGAGTAGGTGGTGGTGCACTGTTCCGCACTGGGAGCAGGTGATGCGAGAGAAAGTACGTGCAGGGGTCTTTCTGAATCTTCATAAGAAAGGTCTAGCAACAAATGGCTTGATAAAATAGCTGGTCTGTGTTTGTTTTGGTTTGTTTGTTTGTTTTTAAAAAAGAAGAGTAAAGGGAGGGATATAGATATTGAGTAAATTTTGCATCCCTTTCAATGCTGGGAGCCCAGCACAGGGCAGACCTTGAATGGAGTTCCCACAGTGCACTAGACAGATTTCATCCATGGACAGATTCCTCTCTACCTCACAGTTTCAGTTACCACAATTGCTCCTCTCCTGCAATAGAGGGCACAGCATGGTCCTGATTTGCCTTTTTACCCTGCTTGCTTGATTTTTACAGAACATATAAGCCAGGTTATGCATCTGGACTTGTCAGATTTGAGCCTAATGTTAAATCTGGCTTGATTTTTGGCAAAACTTTGGAAAGCAAAATGTTTATATTGTGGCAATTTCATGAAACTCCACTTTTCTAATGTATCTTTTTAAGAACAACTCTGTTTCTAGGTAAACTACCAAAGTCTGGACCAAGATTTTTCTGGAGCAAGTACCTCTTGGGCAACCTTTATTTTTAAGTAAATATCAAGTGACTCAGTATTTTCTAAAGCTTCAAGATTTCTCAAGCTGCACACTGCCAAACTTTGAAGCTCAAATATCTGTGTCCGCACATCTTTTTTTTTCCTGTCCAAAAGTTTGATAAATACTATTTAAATAATAAAATATGTGTGTTTAGATGGAACATTAGTAATAAGAAAAATATTTTCTCATTTATTGCATTCAATATTGAAAAATAACAAAAAAATAATGATTTAGTGTTATGAGATGTAACTTCTAATCAAGTTCATAAAAGACATATTTAATTGCTTGCTGAATCACAGTTATCAAAAGCTCTCCACCTCCTTTTATTCTATTATATGTAAAGACATATATGAATATCTAAAATATGCAATTTAACAAAAGCATATAATGCAAAAGGTTGTTGTTCCTGTGTTGAAGAATACATTTTTATTTGCATTTAAGACTTGCCATTAATTTCCCAGTGCAGGAGTTAATAAGTTCTGTAAAGTGTCAGTTTTCATATAAAGAACTATAAGTCTACTGAAAAACTATGTTAATGGCAGTTGAGAGGAAGAGAAATTGTTGCAATAGTTGTTGAGTTTTTTTAATTATAATTTCTGTGTAGTCTTTTCTGGGCACAAACTGAGATACATCAGGTTTTACACTGTCGGACTTCAAGCAGAATATATTGTAACACTCATTTTACCCTTTTTTTTTTTTTTTGTGTCAAGACTGTAAGATATTCCATGGAAATAATTTCACCAAATAATTTTCATATATATGATATATGTATAATATATATCACTTAGGATTTTCAGAAATAGTTTTGCCAGGATTTTTAGACTCTACCAATATACAAATAATGTAGAGCCCTGTAAGTTTTATAATATTCAGAAATCCCGCACAAAATGAAGCTAAGGCACGCATCTCAAGTAAACAATGTCTGTATAACTACGTTTTCTAAAAAGCATTTACAACATCAATAAAATTAATAGTAAATAGCTTGGAAAAAAGATATGTGCCATAATACGCAAATTAGTATTTTGCAACAGTGGCTAGAATTTAAAATTATCCCATCTTGTTCCATCTTCATTCATACTAAAAAACAGCGTTCTCAAGTTTTCTTAGATGTCATGTAACCCGTACCACCTTAGGTTTGAGTAGAATATCCACCGTTTTATCTTTTTTAAGCAGGTATATCAGTGAGGTTGAACAGTATCTATTTCATCGTCTTCGTCCAGGTCTTTGGATTCAAAATTGAGGTTCTATTATAAAAACCTCTCTCTTCTAACAGCTGCAATTAGTTATTTTTCTGAATCTTGTCAAAGTTATTGATGGTTTTATTTCTGAGAATGTTTATGTGCTTTACAAAGTGAATTAATGCTTGCTTTGCTTCAGTTGGCTGTACAAATTTAGAGGCAGTGAACAAATATCTAGGATGCAATTTCTGTTGCCAGCATTTTTCTTACACTTTCTTAAATAAAGAAATCATTAATAATCCAATTGTGTAAAATGGAACACCTAAATAAATCTGGCTGGAGGTTTCTTTTATGTTCTCTGTTGATCTTCTTTGTGCAGAAAAATGTGAGTTATGCCCACAACACTGCAATTGCTTAACTGTGAGTAGAATCTATTCTTCTAGTATGAAAACGAGTACTCCCTGTGAGGGTCAGAAAACATTAGATGTTAAAGTTTCCTTTATCTCCTCTGTTCTCTGTTGGCAAATGCCTTATCGTGAGAAATACTAAAAGCAGTGAAGCAAATGACATGAAAAGGATGCATGAATGAAAAGCACTGGTAAGTCATGAAGTATTTGAAATACATGTGATCCTTATATCAATTATATCAGCTGGAACGAGACAAGTTCTGTGCAAAAAGTCCATGAACGTTGTTTTCAGTACTATTGAAAAATCATGTAACTGCAATAAAAAAATTTTCATGTAGCTTTATTCCTCTTTTATTTATGGTCACTACTTGTCTGCTATGAGACAACTGGGATACCTTAGTCAAAATGTTTTGATTCTATTCATTATTTCTGAAGCCACAAAGGTGATTACAAGGACAAAGCAATTGATCCCATAAAGATGTGTAAGCTTGCTCGTGCTAGCATTATCAAGAGCATCTAAATCATCCTGACATAAAAGGCGAAAATGGGATGAGTCGTCTAGTTTGCAGAAGATGGGAATTTTGCACATTCATGAAAGACTCACCAGAGTCTTTCCCACTCCAGAACTGAGTTCCACATAATTGACAAGTAATTTGATCACTGTAATGTTTTGGTTTAAATAAGTTTGGGAAAAAAAATAAATTGAGCATATTAGTCTATTCTCGCTTATTGGTATGTACTTGTTTAAAATCCTTTTAAGTTATTGTATGTATCATCTAGCACCTATCAAATTGTAAAATGAGTCATAATCACTCTAGTTAAAAGATAACTTACATGAGAAATTTGCAAGATATTTAGGGTTGGATGTTTTTTTAAATTTTTATTAATGTGAAAATACTTCACATGGTCACTGTAGAACAGATTATTTTCATTGTCTCTCTTCTGAATGTATGAATTAAAATAACTTATTTCTTCAGTGTCACAATCCTATACTCATTTTCTCCCCCTGGGAAAAAAAAAAAAAAATCAACCTCAAGTAACTCATAATATTTATAATTGTAAACTTTAATTCTAGTTGTATTACACAAGCTCAGTGTCACCATTTGGCTTTATGGGCAGAGAACAGTTGCCTACCTGCTGTATTTAGTAGTATAATTTGCAGCCTTAGTGGGGAGATGCTGAGAGATTCTTCTGAGCAATACTTTTGCAATTTATCTTTTTTTGCCTTGTGATATATTTTAATGTGCTTAAAAAGGCAATTCCTACTCACTGTTCACTCCTTCCTCCTCATGTTAAAAAAAAGCCCACAATTCAGAGAAGATGGTTTGCTTGCTTCTGTCTTCTGATTGTTTTCCCTCCCTTATAGGCAGTATCGTTATGTCTGCTGTGATAGATCTACTTGCTGCTCATTCATGACATGCTAGTGACACCATCAGTACCCTTCTAGTCTCAAAGAATAATAGAATGGTTTATGTTGGAAGGAACCTTTAAAGGTCATCCAGTCCAACCTCCCCTGTAATGAGCAGGGACATCTTTAACGAGATCAATTTGGCCAAAGCCCTATCCAATCTGACCTTGTATATTTCCAGGGATAAGACACAAAACCTCGCTGGGCAACTTGTTCCAGTGTTTTACCACCGTCATTGTAAAAAATTTCTTCCTTATGTCTAGTCTGAATGTACCCTCTTTTAGTGTAAAACCATTACCCCTTGTCCTGTCACAACAGACCCTGCTAAAAAGTCTGTCCCCATCTTTTTTTAAATATTGAAAGGCTGCAAACAAGTTCCCCGGAGCCTTCTCTTCCCCCTCCACTCCCCTGTCCCTCTGCCACCATAGACAGGCCTAGGCTGGATAAAAAGATAGAAAGACAGGCTTCTTCTGATCTTCTTTCAGTGTGAACAGCCACCTGCAGAATATATAGGCTTCAGAGATGTCAGGATAAAAAACAACTTTTAGAAATAAACAGAACTATGACTGGGCAGTAGAAGTGGCAACATGTAAAGTAAATTTGATCTAGGGAAGTTCTTGAATTTAGTTTGCTCCCTTGGATGAACAACAGATGAAATCTGATGGAACAAAAAAAGCTGAAATAAAATATGCTATTGAAAGAAACAAGACTATGAGTACTTCCATAAGTGAAACATAAGCCTTAACTTGCAGCCACATCAATTGGGGATTGACACCATCTGCATTTGTGAAACAAAGATGTTCAGTAGTAGGTGTGAAGGATAAATGGCAAGCACCAATTCAGATTTGCACAGTTGCATATTAGCAAATCAAGTCACTATCAGTTTAAACACAAGAGCTATCGGTTTAAACATAAATAGACTGTGCTCAGGTTTAAAATATGCTGCCTTGATTTCCACTGGAAACCAATCAGTGAGTATTTACTGAACATATCACCAATCCAGATACACACTCTACATACTGACCCTTGTCAGGATCAGACCTGACAAGGTCTCCTCTGTGATTTAGGGAAAGAAAAGTTCCCGTTTGTTCATGTACTCTGTAATTCTATGGTAGCAGTAATATCCAAAATTCTAGTACCTTAAAGGCCAATTTTCTAAAAGGACCTAGGAACTCATTTTAATAACCTCTGTTTTGTGAATTTGCAAAACTTAAAGAAAACAGATTACTTGAGAGAATTAATCAGCAATTGGATTATCACGGGCTGGTCTGTGTATTCTGCCTACAGCTTTTCAAAGTGACCCAGTGCAGGTCTTGTCTAATAAAGAGATTTTTGTGATAATCTTCAAAATATCAGCAAAATTTTACCTTCCTTAATATTTCTACTTTTACTTTGAAGTGTCTGAAGTTTTCCTGATACTTTCCTGTCCAATCATCTTTAGAATTCATGGACCTTCAAGCCTGTTATCATTTAGGCATAATGACCTTATGAATTTAGGAAGAATTTTCCAGCATTCTTATCTCTGTTCAATGCATCTGTTTGCAAAACCTGCTTTGTACTGTGGCTCCCTTATGCAACGTACCATATTATTTGTGAGAAAAGTTTTTCTTTTAGTGTAAAGTATCATAATTAAATTTTACCAGTTGCCTTACAGGGGATAATTTTAGTTGTTCAGAAGTTTTGAATACCAAAATGCAAGAGAAGAAATCATTATGTTTTCACAGACACACTGCAAGCTGAAGAGAATGCTAAGTTCATTGAGTAAATTATTCATTGTGATTTTTTTGTTCAGCTCTAATTAATGTTTTCTGCTAGCGTGATATGTTTAATACATTATAAAGTCACAGCTTGTACAGAATTGTAGTCCCAGTTCTAGTTTGATCTGATAAAAGAGGATTTTTGTTTGTTTGTTTTACATTCTCGCAGAAGTTTTTTGGTTTTTTTTTTTTTGTTTTCATTGTAAAGTGTTTTAGTTTAATTGTAGTATAAGAATGCCAAAAGTTTAGGAAGGTATTTTTTCCTTCCTACTGTTGTTGATGGTTCATATTAAGAAAGTAATGACCATGTACTGTGTTACGTATCTACCAGCTGTTTCATTTTGTTCTTCATATGGAGCTACATAGCTGTTTTTATTGAAGTAAAAGATGGTATGATATTGTTTTGTGGCTTTGGTGATAGTGTATCTTTACTACAGCAATATGAAGTTCAAGATTTATTTATCCATGTGTCCAAAGGCATACCTTCAATGAGAACTAGCACAAACAAAGTGCTAGAAAATAGT